>JAQNCA010000013.1:15131568-15146370 GCA_029783725.1 Acanthurus tractus
AAAAACAATAATGTATTATGCAACACAGTTGAACAACTTAAAATTGTATGTATCAGCTATATTTAAGGTAGAAACATATAGAAAGGTTATAGAAAAAAAATTAGCTTGATGTCTCTCTAAGCACTGACCTGAACTCAACAACATAAAAACCCAACATGAGCACCTCTGTGCCTTTTTTAGGGACCTGAATACATCAGTGCTTTTCATACATACATACAATGGGCTGTCAAACAGTGTTGTTCTCCAGTATTCAGCTAGTCACAGATACACACTGTTGATGAGGAAAAAACTGGATCCATCATGTGATGTTGGGGCTGCTGCCTTTACACTAAAAGCACCTATTCACATGTCAGACTGTTGGTTATAGCAATAACCACCGTATTCTGTATGTAGTGTTTGCTGAATGATTTAATGTTTCTGTTCCACTGACCGGACTCTGTAGGATCATAGAGACCCTCTTCCTCTGTTCCATCATGTTGAAGTCCTGACGTAGGTCAGGTGCCATGTTTCTCTCCCTCTGGTACTCCGGACTGCTCTCATCCACCCGGTCAAAGTACCGCTCCTTGTGGGGGGCTGTGGTGGGAGGGGGGGCCGTCACCACCCCGGCACCTGACTCGCCGTTCATCCTGGGTTGGCCTCCTGTAGAGAGAGTGACAGAAAGTCCATATAAAAACAAAACAAAACAAACACCAAAGAAAAGTACAGCTTGATCCATCTGTGTGACAGTATGTCACGCAATATGGAATACCCCAAACTAAAAAGATAGATGTCATTTTCATAATTAGGATTAAAACATTTGTAAACTAAACTTTGTATATGATCTGCATTACACTTTTTCTACAAAGCTATGATGGGCTTTCTTCCAAAATGTATATATGAAAGAAATCCATACACTTCATAAATTAATGATTAAATTATCAAGAGTGAGACCATAAGATGCTGACTTAGGGAAATTTAGGTTTTAAATGAGGAAATGAGCCTTGCAAGTTATTAGACCAGAAAGCTAATCACACAGACCACATTCTCATCTACTTCCTGTCAAGATCATGTGACCAGCCATCCCAGGTCAGATGGGCTTTCATTGATTTCCACAAGGTGTTTCCTGGAAGCACAACATCACTTAGCTGTTGAAACCGAGCAAAGGAGAGTAAAACTAAAACTGCTGAAACCAAATGTATACATTAGAACCCAACACTCAAACTATCACTTAAACATTTCTAATGTATGTTAGAGTCATAATTTCTAGGGATCCAAGTTTAGCTCAAAGATTATTATGTGATCCTTTTAATTGACAACAAGATGAAAGGATTGGAGACAAGAATGACACGTTTCCTGTAGATCCACATCCATCCAGTTGGCTGAGTGTATTTGAGGCTAAAAAGTCTCAGCCTGTCTGTCACAGCACAGACCACTCAATATCTGACTCTGAAGGACATAGACAGACTTATAAGCAAAGGGAAATGTGTGTGTGCATGCATGCATGGGTAATGGAGGTTGCTCTGGCAGAAAGTGATGCAGCCCATTAGCCTGCATCAATACAAATGTTCAGCCAAAACTACCATGACAACAGCAGACCAAACCCAAAGCCTTCAGTATCACACTGAGAGCTGACAGAGCCTCTCTGTTTCTGTCCGCTTTGACTACTGTTCTGAGGTTTTCCACATCAAATGCAACATTTTCACAAATCTCAGGTCACCTGCTTCAATTAAGTTTTTTTTTGTACGTGCGTCTTTTCATGCTGATTGGCTGTTTCTAGCCCAGGAATACTTTTATTTCACCATATGAATGTATGAAATGAGGCAAAATGAAATGATCACACCACAGCAACATGAAAGAGGAAAAACAAAAAATGGTTTTAAGTTTTCAGGCTGGCTGGGTAAACTATAGCAGATGTTAATGATGTAATGCCTTTAAAAACTGGCACGGTCAACCGATAAAACTCATAAACCAGGAATGTTTTTGACGACATTTAAACAGAAGTTTAAATTTAGACTAGTCAACTAGTCCAAGTTAACATTAAACATTAGGTGTCTCTGAAATTACACAATTTCATAAAAATAACTTATACATTTGTGTTATTACAAAACATTTACTTCAAAACAAATGACAACAAATCCTATTTATTCATTAGCTAAATCTCATATGTGTATACTAGTGCATTTTGTAACCTATCAATGGGTAATTCTGCATTAAATTCTCAACATCTCTAACATTTTATACAAATACTGAAACAAAACACTTGAAATTCTTACGCCTTCCACGTGTAAAGAAACTCCAAACTGTGTCCAGAGAGGAGGAAGATGCCTTTGTAACATTTGCCACCGATTTCCTTAAACTGAATCCTCTCACTTTCCTCTCTTTGGTATCTCCTCTCCTCTGCCTTATTTTAATCATAAATACTGAACTAAATTGCAGCTACAGAAGAAAAAAATGTGACAAATGCAAGCCGCTTACTGTCTCTGCAAAGAAAACTTGGTTCTGCCTCACTGGTGTGATTATGACATCAGTGAGAAGAATAAGGACATCAGCAATTATCTCTGGTGCCAAAAACTTTCATTAATGAGAGAGAGAGTGTCCCTCTGGCCTGTAAAATGCGTCTCTATGCACTGCAAAAAATTGGCTCACATTGGTTTTGCACATCAAAACCTTTAACATAAACACTTCAAAATATTCTTAAAGGTCTCACTGAATTGACAGATATTTTTACAATGATAGACAGATGTTTTTAGGTTTACTTTCAATAAAGTTATACGACAATACTGCAATTGTTTATACTGGCCCATGTCTGCCTGCTTTACAGGAGGTTGGTCTTAATGCTTAGAGACTGCTGGTCTGATCTCATTCTCTTTAGGCTGACTTGTTTATGCTGCATTTGCTGTCTTTTGCTCATGTTGTTTTTTTTAATACAAGCAGCAACAAGGCAAATCATGTCTGCTGACAACGCACTACATCTCATCTTACCAATCGCTTCACCTCAGGTTTCTGCTGATATGTTGTCACGTGTAGAGTTTTTTGCAAGTTCAGTATAATAAACATATCGTTCTACTTATTTATAATTCCATCATTAAAATGTTACCCTGATGCATTTTTCAAGCAATCTGCTTTATCTTGTTATTTAATGTTAATAAAGTAGCCTGTTAAAGCTACTCTGATTATTCAATTAACCGAATAATTGACTAAAATTTAAGCTAGATGATAATGCTGCAGTAGCTGACCCAACTTCATGCACTCAAGTGCTGCAGCAATACTTGTAACATGATCCTTTCGATTGTCTTAAGGTTGCCATCAGTCTAGACAGAGTGCAACACTGCAGAACACACTACCACAAAACTACCTGCTACCACTACCTGCTAAAACCTGCAAATACAGGCTGAATGAACCATAAGTATTGGCTAAAGCTGGAGAGGGAATAGCAAAGTGAAGGATATCAGATGATATGCAGAAAGTGGAGGTGCAGAGTTTCTACTCCGTCATTAAAATCATCTCATTGTCAGAGTAAACAAACGTATTGATTCACGTTGTGCTTTAACAAATGTTACTAATGGAGTTAAAATGGCCCTCTTGCCATCTCAAAGAGCATTTGTTTGAGTAAACTCATTTCCTGCTGAACTCTGCCTCAATACAAATGCTTATTGAATCCCTCCAGCTGTGCAATACTAGACACAATCACAGCATGACCATCTCAAGAGCATCTTTTTCTCATGTGTAAACTCTGCTACAACAAATGTCCACATCCCAAAGCTGTTTAGTTCTTGACGACAATGTTGCAATAACAACGTCCGTAGATACAGGAACTGTCTCCATCTATGAAGAATGTCGTCATCTCACAACTACAGGGTGCCCCCGCCTCACCAGACCCCCAACCAGACTCATCTCTCCTCAGATATGTAGGTGCAGGGGCCCGGCTAGGCTTCATTCCTGTTGAGAGTAGGATCACTATGGAAACCAAATACATTACCATGGAAACACAGAGAAGCCTTTAAAGATTACTGTTATATAAGAACAGCTGTAGGCCAACATCACGCTGCAAGCCGGTCCATGTCACAAGGTGCACACCTTCAAACTACAGTCTAAATTGTTACCCGATTTTTGCATTTCAAAAAATAAATACACCAAATTTAAAAAATAGCAAAATTGTTTTCAGTTGAGAGAAAGTTAAGATGTGAACCAAGAACTTTATTTTTACAGAGAGTTTAACTAATAAATAACATTAAAATAATTTGACTTCAAAGGTTAAAAACAATGCGATAGGAATTGCTAGACCACATTACAGTCATAACACACTGCAGGGAAATTGATGTTTTTGGAAACTTAGTCTTTGTTTGTGCATAAGAGGCCCACATCAGGGTGAAGGGCGGAGTCACTGCCTTGCTACACCAAGACCTAAACCCTCTTTAGGTGACAAAAAGACAACATTTAAAAAAATACAGTTATTGTACAATGGAATATTTTGTAATGGCCTGTCTCTGCCTAAAGGCAGATTCACGCTAGCTAACCACACCCATTAAACAATGTGTATTGGAAAGTACCCTGTCCTCACTGAGTGGAACCATGGGTGTGCCTTTAGCTGCAACTCATGCACCATGAGCAAATGATGGGAAATGTAAAGCAGCCCTGACTATCAGTATCTGCTCCTGACTTCAACCAAGAGTCTTAAGGTTCGAAAAAAGAAAAATGACAGAGTCCAAAAGAAGCAAAAGGATAAAATAAAATACTTACAAAAAATATTCTGTAAATCTCCTATTTAAATAAAGTTGGTTGCACAGTGATCATGGGAAGAAATTGTACTACACAGCAATCCCAGATTCGGACAGTTAAAACATCCTAAATTCAGGCCAGTTCTGGTTGAAAGCAAGAGTCAGACTTTGTCTTATCTTTTTTATATGCTAAGGGCAGATACACAGACCATTCAAGAGTTTATGCACACCAAAAGCTGCTATTTTTGTCTCCATCTCCCTGTGGATGTGGAAAACCCTTTGACTGTAAGCATCCAAGGGTTATCTTGTCTCCAAGCAACAGGAAAATGTTGAGACGATGAATCAAGCATCACATTCATAAGAATGAGCTAGAGCTATTGAGAGAGAAATGAGAGGAGACATTTTGATTTGTACCTGTAACAATTAAGCATTTTACACTTGTAAACATTTGACAAAATAAGGCAAGGTGACAATGAACTTGCTGCAATGCCTTCCAGAGGATACAACAAATTGTAGTAGTAAGACTTATTGGACCCATAACTCAAGTTAAATCTCTTTATTTAGACCCAAGGATGCATTCACAGGATACTACTGGCTTTACTGAATAAACCATGAGCAACATCATTAAGATGTTTTCACCAAAGGAGACCCCAGTTTCAAAAACCTGTTTGTTTGCATATTCTTTTTTAAAAATCTGCATTATTAAACATGTTAATTTGTAAGAAACTCACTGCACCAACATCAAAATCACCCTGAGTGTGTGAGGTGGTAAGCAAGTAAGATGGAGAACAACCATTACTGTCACTGTTACATGAACAATAAAAGTAAGGACTTAAATCTCAATCAATCCAAAAACTGTAACGACAAGCCTTTTAGTCCGAATTGACCAAGCAACACTGTGTCTGAACCATGTTACTAGCATGAATATCCCTGATCCGACATTGTTCAATCATGTATCAAACATATGCATTACACATACAGCTCACTTGGCCGATGACCCAAAAAAAAATGAACAATAGTTGTGGACCTTTGATAAATGCACTGAATAACATACCTGACAAATACTTTTGCTTCACCACATTGAAGCAGCACTAATTTCTTTGCAACACTGCTCACAATGGCCGAGTATGTAAGGAGTCAAATCTAATATTAATTTCAAACCCATGATAGGAGGGGGTTCCAGTACATCTGTGCACACAAAAGAAAACAGAACAGGATGCTGTTGCATTAAACAAGATATCAGATTTCCTCTAGATCACAGACTCAACCTGATGTTTTAAACTTGCTATGACACCTCTCAGTGCAGATGTTTCCATTCTCCATGAGCCAATGATGAGCAGAGAAATGTGAAGGGACTTTACATAGAGGAGAAGTAGGCTCTATGCTCTCCCACAGAGTATGGCTTGAAAATTTAAAGTGCTGGGCGTACATTGTACATATTTCAATTTTGTCATAACTCTCTTTCCAGGGACGGAAGCTTTCACTAAAGACATCTTTTCAGCATGACTAAGCTCTCTGAAAAAGTAAGGCAATCTGAAAAAAAGATCCATTTAGTTGGTTCCAAAAATATGCCAATCAAGCAGTGGAGATCATTATGATGCAAAAAACAAAAAGATAGCCTCGCAGCCTCTTTCTGTGACATTTTATGTGTGTTTGCATGTGCAGTTGGTGTTTCAAAGCAGTTTTCAGAGATTTGAGAGAAGCTCTCTGACAAGGCTCTCTAAGGAGGATGCCTGTCATTACTAAGGACGAAGAATCTGCAGACAACTGCTCTTTAGCATGTGTAAGTAGAGTGTGTGTGTGCATGTCTGTCCTGACTGGCAGGAATGCATTAGGTGTCATTTTAGCACTGCCCCATGTATGGTCTTTTGCACCAGACAGTACACGATGTTTACAGAGCAGGGCTGTAAATCTTTGTGAATCTCATGATTTTACTGTGATTCAATCTCGATTTTTTATTTAAATGATTCTCTATCGAAAGCAGACTTTATTAAATTGAATTAACAAGAAGGGACACTATTTTCAGGCTCTTGCTCTATGTACTGTGTGCCAAACCATTCACTGGTATCCTCAATCTACGAAAATACAACAAATGGTTCCAAATCTTAATAATATAACAATATAAACTTAAAAGGGGACGATACATCAGGGTTGAGTTTACAACTTTTTATGCAGGTCCCAAATGGGCTAAAAAAATCTGCTATTGTGGGTCGAAGAAAGCTAGTTACTCAGTGTTAAACCATCGCTACTTCAGCAAATTATGTGTTTTTTCAAGATGTTCAAACCTTTTCCCACACCTTATGGCTTCGGAAAGCCAATATGTTTTTAAAACTGTACTGTACATAAGCCTCATCATCAGTGGAGTTATCAGCATGGAAAAGGTATTATCAGCTGCAAACTACCAAGGCCAGGCCAGACAGCATGTTGTGTTAGCATGTGAGTACAGTGGCTCAGGGTTTATCTGGCTGTCGCATGTCATATGGGAAAGAGTGGTGAAAGATTGCTCTCTGAAACAACACAACCCCCCCTCTATACAGTTTCCCTCCTCTCACACGCTGGCCTGTCCTAAAATGTTTGCATCTGCCTAGCTTTCTACTAGACTATTTTTGACCCTAACCTAGATGCATCCCTTGTCAAGATATTTTCTGACCTCTGTAGTGTGAATAAAAGTTCAAGTTTCACATCTCTACCTTAAAAATAGTCACCGGAAACCCTGCTAAGTGATCACATATGGGGAAGAAGGAAGGAAAGAATGAAATAGAGAGAATCAGCCTGAAATGAGGAACACATTTTCAGCTGCACTGCAGTCAAGGGTGTGGGCGTGGGGAGTGGGAGTAAAACAAACACTCTGTATCTCCAGTGTGTGTGTGTGTGTGAGTGTGTATGTATGAATGCATGTGTGTAGTAGTGTAGAGTGTGTGTGGAGAGTGGCAACATGGAGCCAGACTAGCAGAGCTAAGCTCCCTCCTATGGGAATTTCACTCTAACAGAATGACCAAATCCAGGGAGTTACCATCCCTTAACACACACACTCACTCACAGATTTTTATTTTTGCAGTTTGGCTTTGCTAATCCTCGTACAGTATGAGGGGTAAGGTACTTAACAGTTGACTTTAGAAAGAGGACGAACACAGCAACAACTGAGGTTGGGCCCAAAACAGACTCTTAGATTACTATCATATTAATTTCCATCTACTGGCAGTCCTATTAGAGCTGGACAACCAAAGATGCAAATAACATTTACTTTCTATACATATTATTATGTCAGTTATGTTATTTACCCTGATGTTCTTCTATAAAATGTTAGAGCAACGTGAAAAATGGTCATAACACGCTCCAACAGCCCACCAACACTTTTTTAAATTTCTTGTTTTTGTAGGACTAGAAGACCCAAACAAATAATTATGTAATACAGAGAAAAGCAGCAAATCCTCATATCCAAGATTTTAAGAATTTGGAAATCGTGCTTTATCATGATAAATGTTGCATGATTCCAAAACATTATGGTATAACTGTAATTAATATTTCACTATTGATGTACAGCGTGCATTAATGTTGTGGAGTACGGTTCAAGTATAAAATTCATCTTTGGACATGTTTTGCTCAATGCACTTAACTTATAGGGGATGTGACCAGCCAGTGTGACATGACAGTGCAGAGCAATTTTAAAAATCAATGTGTATAGTTATTAAACAGCATAATATGCTTTCTGACCGACAGGAAACAGCTCTATCACCACACAACTGATTACGGCTGAATTCATTCCGCTCCAAACACACGCCCAACAGGATATAAAAGGGACCCTATCCTGTGCAAAAAATACTTCACGGGATAACATTTCCGACCTGTGCAGCAGGAGACTCCATATTAAATATCGGCAGAGACTGGGCGCACGAGCATGAGCGCGTGAGATGTAAAATAATAACGTTACAAGCACGGGCCTGCTTGGGCAGTAGGCTAACGGTGCAAATGCACCGGGCACGGAGTCTTTGACCCCGAGCTGCTGTGGTTCAACACGCGAGACCGTCTGAGCGGAGGCGATTTGATTAAACTACACATAAAATGTAGTCTTTTTGTGAAACACTCGTGTTACACTTGGAAAACGTGCACCGCCACCGCCGCCGCCGTCTCTCTGCAGACCGAGCAACATCTTAGCAAAACAGTGAGAGCTCGCCACACGAGACTAACGTTATCGCACAAACATTTTAAAAACAGGCACGGGATTTCGATCAAACACTGCCAGTGAGGTGCAAAATTTATCGATTAATTTAGCGCTTACCCTCTCTTTGATGTAGTGACGAAATTTGATCAGTGCTCGATGAAAGCGAAACGGCGGGTTTCAATGTTTTTATCCCCGACCCTGGTGATTTCAGAGTAGGTTTATCCCTCTGCGCTTTCGTCCCTGCGTCGCGCTCCGCCCATCCACCATCATCCTGTTTGGGTGCGGCAAATTGGTTGATCCAAGGCTTGCTATTGGCTACATGTATGCACGTGACATCACCGAGGACAGTCATTGGATTACGGGCTTCTTTCCCGCCCCGCAAAGAAAGGGCTTAATTATAGGCTAACTCATGTAGCCTATGGTTATTAATGCTAAAATTAAACCGATATAGCTTATGAAATTGATCCTATATCTACTTGTCAATAAGGTCGAAGAGGCTTCTTTTAAGATAATTCATCGTTGCTATTCTTTTAAGACAGTGTTTGTAAATTCAAAAAAGACACTTGTGATACTTTCACTTGTTAAAATATGCAGCCAGATATTGTTATTACTTATTTTGGACTTGGGTACACGATCGTAGTCTGATGCAGCGCATTTGTCGTTTTGTGTAGGATACCCTCTGGAAGGAATTTTGTGCTTTGTCTAAAATATATCATTTTTGGGCTTTATTAAATTTGAGAGAGAACAAGAACATTAATTTTACTTGCTTACTTTTACTTGGAACCTCATTTTATTGTTGGTAAAGTCCTATATACACAAGTGTAAGGTGCATAAATAAAACCCTGCCTTAAAGATTGAAGCTTCTCAATCTTCAACATATTTTTCAACCTCTCCTTAGATTGGACAGATCATTATCAATAATAATCTGTAAGCCGTCAATTTTCATTGTGCAGACTATAACTCTTTTTCCTTTGTATGCTACTTTTGTTTTACACCTGCACCCACTTGGGGTTGTTTGTGCACATTCTCCATCTTCTTTTGCATTGATTTGCTTGCTTCAGTCATTCCACAATCAGTCGTGTTATCAGTAGCCTAGGGGAAAAGGTGGAGGCTGGAGGTACTCCTGAGGTCACCCTCCATCAGCCTCTCTCACATCAGTGCTTGTGTAGGAAAATGGTGGACTGTTAAAGGTTTGCTCTCCTGCGATCTCCTGGTGGTCACTCTCAGTGTTCTTCTGTCAGTTGCCTCCACATTGATATCTGTGTACATACACTCCTCTGATGAGCTTCTCTTCTTTTGGAATCTCTTCTTGAGGTTTTTTAGGCTGGTGATGACTGATGGCTTTGCTTTCTGGTTCTTTGCAGGCTGTTCGGTAACTGGAGCTGAGGAAGGACTCCCAGGTGCAGGGACTGTTCTGACACACCTGGGTCCACTTCAGTGGAGGGACTGTTCTTCCAACAGGGATTTTAGGAACCTAGTTGGCTGAAGAACATGAATATGAAACACAGCACAGAAATTTGATCGAAGAATAAAAGGAATATTCAGTTTTAAAGAAAATTTGGTGTCATTCTTTTTCATTTGTTCACTAAAGGAACCCAAAGATCTATTTCTACTGAGACTTGTCCACTACAAACCAGTGACAAAAATGCAACAACAGAAACACAAAAATCTCTCATGTGAAATAACCAAAGTTCTTAAAAACTGTGTATTCAAACAGAACCCCATCACCACTATCCTGTTAGCTGCTAAGAGCCAAATAGCTTTTGTGATGTCTTGAGAGTGCCTCGAATTATTAGCATTTTATATTGTATATCTGATTATTAAAAATGTGATACAGTGTTGTATTTAGATTTTATCTGTTAGTATCTGCTAAAAGCACTTTTACATTTGCTGTAAGAGGGGAATTGTCATGTGGACAGTCCTCTTCCAAATTAGGGTTAAGTCTATTTGGTGACTGGACAGCAGAGTTCCTCAGCTTATTTGGTTAATAAGGAAGGGCAGGTAGCTAATTGTCTTGTGAAACTGGGTGATTGACACTTGGAAGCGGGAACTTGTTTAGTGGCAAACTTATGTCAGAGTTCTAATGTCCTTGAGGAAAGTAGTGTATATAATTAGCAAAATGTACTTTAGGTAGTCATCTTGAACGTGAAAGTAGCCTACTTAAGGCAATTGCAGTTCAACTGCATTTTCCCAAATTGAAACATTCGCAGTGCTTGTTCGTCCAATCTACTGTATAAGTTTGAAAAATATTAGAGTAAAATGATATAAGTAGAAGGAAAAGTCAATAATATTCACATTTGAGTATTGTACTGTTACTATTGTAATAATTGGTTCACCAATGGACTAATGTTTCAGCTGTATTTTTTATATGAAAATACAGATATGTTTTGTATATTTTAAATGAATCTTTTCTTCTTTGTCCCTGTGCAAATTTGTGAGATTTACCTATAAATTAATTTGTACATTTTAGGTCACCAACAGCTTTTACTAACTGTAACTTGCAGCCCACTTTCACTTACAGTTGTTCCCCTTAAGCACTGTTCTGTTGCAGGAGAAGCCATTGTGTTGACCTATGCAGTCAGGCTATTGTAAATCTTTCTGATGGCAGTCGAGGTTAGATAGTGTTCCCAATGCAGATTCGCAAACATTGTGCAGCATGATGTGCACAAAAGCAAAAAATAAGTTGTAACTGCTCACCAGGGGGCGCAGTTTATCAGGTTTTTATGAGGTGCGAGGCGGGACTTCCGGTGAAAATAGCCCATTTGACAAATATAAAACCTCCACCGTTTTCTAAAAGAACAATATAAGACATACTGTAGAAGTACAAATATTATTCGATGTAACAGAAGTAGAAACGCGCTGAAATAGAGACGCTTTAAGTGCCTGTGCACGTGCAAAATACAACGCACGTGGAGGGCAATGAAAACAAAAACAAGGATGACTGTTTGGTTTCATGCCACTAGATGGTGCTGCTTTCCCACAATAGTGTTAGTAAACGTGTACTCCTTCAATGCAAACTAATGAGGTGAAAAGTAGGAAAACCCACCTTGACTCATCTAGAGTTTATACTTAGTACTTTAATTTGTTTAGGAAAGGCAGTAGGTTAATAATTAAAAGATATCATATAAAAAGAATAATTAAGGATAATCATTAAACTTAAAAATATGGCACGCATGCCATTGCATCCACTGAACAAGGAAATGGGACAGTAAACTTTAGAGAGGATAAGCCTTGTAAAAACTAGGCCACAATATAATGAACACAGTGTTGAAAGGTAATACTCTCCAATTTTAATTAAAAACAGCAGTACCACAGTACAGGAGCACTCTGTTATGAGTAAAAGTCCTGAATTCAACATTTTACTATTAAATTACAGGCATATTGGCACATAAACAAACTTAGAAAACATTCATTGAACAGATTGACCCATTTCCAAAAAATATTGGTTTATAGCAAATAGTAGGTGTGTCACTTTAATGGTGCAGGTGGTCATGGTGAAGATAATTTTAACTGCTTAGTTGCAGTGTAGCTTTATCTATAGTACATTTGTTTTTTAGTTGATTTTTGCTAAATGTTAGTTGTATTTTTAATTAATTAGAGTGCACCTTTGCCTTAAGCTGTAAGACCTTACTCTTTTGAATTATTATTAAAGTCACTGTGCCATATCTTGAATTAAAAGTCATTTGAGGATCATTTCTATCTAAAACTTTATGAGCAACACAGAATTCTTTTGACATGAGTGGCCCTGACCTCTGAGTCTTGTGGTGTCAATCCTTTCCCATACCAGTTGACACACACATGCACTTTCCTCTTGACTGATTTCAGACCAGCGTTGGCCCTACTAGAGTTGTGAATGATTGTGGTCTGCCTTGTAGCATGGATACACCAGCAAGGGACTCTAAATATATCCAACTGGTGTGTCTGGAGAGCTCAGGCATGAAGATCATATAGTCACTGGAAAACTACACCTAACTCTATTGCTTTCTCATCTATTGTGTGTGTGTGTGTGTGCTTGCTTCCGACTCTGTCACATTTACATGTTTGGCATTTATCTGATTTTTTTCTATCTAGATAAGCATTCAAATAAGTTTCAGTGTATGGTGTCTTTGTGTCCCTGTGTCGCACTGTTCCACTTCTCTTGACATCTATAATTCAAATGTTAAAATGACATTTTAATGCAGAGTGAGGGTAACTGCACCGCTAACACATAAAGAGATAAGAACAGAAAAACCTAAAGAGACAAAATCAGTTAAGTAGGTGAAATATGTCTAAAAAAATGCAGATCTGCCTAAGTGGCGACAAATCATTTGAGCTCCAGTATTAAGTTTGGGTTTCAGCACGCATTCCTCGGTCACCTGTTTTCTCTTAGCAGCACATGTCACAGAGTGAGTGAAGATAAACCCAGCTGCTTTTCGTATTCATTTCAGGCAGCACTTACCATCCTCTTTTAACTCCAGCCAGCCTTCAACTCTAAGCTCTCAAATCACCAGGGGCTGATATGAAAATAAACAATTTGTACTACAGCTGATGATGCCTGGGAGGACTGGCATTTTTTAGGGATAAGGCCTTATTCTTCCTTGTTGAAGTAAAAGGACATTATAGACTTACTGCAGCTCAACATGGGTAGGTGACTTCTCAACATTTATCACTCAGTAAAACCACAAAGCAGCCACAGAAGTGGACTGCGACGCCGTTCTATCTTCCACCAGCAGCAATCTGTCTTTTACTCAAAGATGGTATTGTATTCGTCCCTCAGTGCCATGGAAAGCCCCTCTCCCTCCTCCTCTGCACTGCACAATGAGACAAGGGTCAGCCTGTCTTTCCTCCACTGCGTTTTTGATTCACTCCTCCTTTAGGAAAATGTTGTATAAACTTTGACCTGCAAGAGTGACCTTTTAAACCTGCTGGCCCCACCTACAGAGTCCCCTCAGCCAAAGGTTTAAGGTAACTGATTCTTCAGCAGGGCTGCAGCTAGCTGCCACACAGGATACTGAGGTCACGTCCTCAGTCATATTTCTGGAAATCTGTTGAGTTTAACGACGTGACAGAGGGTTGACATTGTATGAGTATACAAGTGTTGTTTGAGGCTGATTTAATACTTTCTTAAACTAAACTGATTGTTTTTAATAATGACATTAAATGAGAGGGATAAGTGATTTACGTACCCATAAAAATGGCAGAGAGGTACTTACACAAAAATGCAGGGGGAAAATAAAAATATACATAAAAACACTTCAAATGTTTGTCTATTTCAATTGACTGAAAAGTCAGCAACTTGTTAAGTGAGTGTAGGTTCAGACTGTTGACCTAAGTACTTCTAATATCCTGGTCTCAGACCTGACGGGCATACAGAGAAACGTCCCAGAAAGACACAACAAATAAAACACAATATTAAAATGTAGCTGTGCATAGCTGTAAGGTAGCTGTGAGAGGTAGTATTCTTATTTCACTGCCTTAAAATAGCTATGATCACAAAAGGAAAGAAAAGTCCAGATGCAAGCTGCATATGAACATTTTTTTTTCAATGAAGGAAATAAAAGGGTGCATAAGGTAATTTTACTCAAGTACTGTATAGAACTGTTTTTAGGTACTTGTCTTGTACACTTTACTTTACTAATTTACAGTATATTACCACCCCACTACCTCTGGAGATACATATTGTAGCCTCCTGCAGAGGCAAATGTACTTTTTACTCTATTACCATTTATTTAATAACTTTAGTTCCCAGCAACTTCGCAGATTGTGATTAACAATACAAAATACAGTCCATACTTTATTGATTCACAGGACGATTTAAAAGATGTACAAAAATAGTCAAAAAATATCTTTACCTGCAACTGCACATTACTAATAAATATATGAATGCATCAATTATTATATTAATGTAATATGTTATTCTGAAATGCGCCTTTCTGCAGAGTACTTTAACTTTTGTTACTCACA
>JAQNCA010000013.1:15172961-15187018 GCA_029783725.1 Acanthurus tractus
TTGCACTTTAGCTTGACATTTCGGGTGGCCTATTAATTTGACTGAGTGCTTTATCTGCTCGAACCAGAAGGAAGTAGGTTTTTTTTTTCTTTGGGTTTTCCCGTCATACACCTGTTGGCCTTTAAACAAAGACTGTTGCTCAGTTAGCCCTTCACACAAGCACTGCTCTGCCCAAGAGGGGCAAACAAACTTCTTCTTTTGCACTGATACTGGAAAATTGCGAAAGAGTTTAGTTGTAGTAGTTGCCCTGGTAAACCAGCAGTCATTGTGGTCGTGCAGTGTGTGCCAAAGGGAAAACAGTCATCAAGGCATTTATAGCTGCAGACGAATCTAGTTGTCTCATTTTTATTATAATGACCAACTTCAGTCTAAAAATTAAATGGATGGCACTTCCTCAGTGATTTGTTTGCGTTACACAAAGACTTAAAAGCTTCCCAATTGAGTGCCTTTTTCATTTCTCTCTTTTCATGCTCACTAACACAAACTCAAAGTGCTGGTGCACAGATAGGCAGAGCTCCAGTCCCCCCCTCCTCTTCTTTGTCCCCTGTCCTCAGTAGGCAGCCTGCCCAGTCTGTGCCCAGTTACCAGCACAGTGCTGGGAACCCCTAAGGCCCCAAGCAGGTGTCAACCTCCCTGCCCAGCCAAAGGAGCTGAGAGGCGAACACAAAGGGCTCAAAGAGACCTGCCAGCATGGTAACCGTCTTAAATATCCCAGGCCAGTGTGGCCACTCCTCTAAATCTCTCAGCAGCATAGGGTAGCTGCCAGCGTGCTCTTTTCGGCTACTGTAACACTAACTCTGAGAGGTTGGAGGCTTTTTTAATGCCTGAATGGGGTTCAGAGGGGTAAGATTGATAGAGGGTGTCAGGAGAAGAGTGGGGAATAGAGGGATGAGTCTTGTTTGAGGCCTTTATTTATGCTCTGGGCCAGTGGAGGATTTTTCCACAGGCTAAGAAAAGCGAGATCAGTTTTGTCCAGCTGGGATTTTCATTATGGATTCAGCATTGTTATCTCATGCGTTCACACTGTGCCACGTCAGTCCCGTCTCTCTCTCTCTTTCTCCCTCTTTCCCTCTCTCCCTCTCTCTCTGTCTGACAGTAACAGTTTCTCTTGCTGTCATCAGCCAGTTTACGGAGCATCTTTTACAGGATGCTTCCAGATCCAGACCCCATGGGCTTGTGTGATCTTTGAAAACACTGGCTTGGCTCAGAGCTAAGCTGTCCTGGCATTTAAATTGGCAAGACTGTAAAAGAAGTGGATGAGAGGGAGAAGTGATGCCTTCGCTCTCTGTCCTCTCCCCTCTCCCCTCTCTCTCTCTCTCTCTCTCTTTCTCTCTCTCTGTTCATTGTTGAACAACTCTGCACTGATGATGTGGATGTGATGGGGGGGCGGAGTGGAGTGGAGGCTACCCTCATCTTCAGTAAACAATAGGTCCTTGTGTATTTGACCCCCTCTTTAGCGGAGTGGAGTCCATGGCTAGGACTGAAGCCGGGATGGAATTCCATCTTTGCCAGACCCTCAAAGGACCCCCCCTCCCCAACACACACACACACACACACACACACACTCCCAACAATACCTCTACAAGAGAGGGTCATACCTCTGGGGCTATTTGTTCTTATTTACAACCACATCAATAATCAATTATCATTCTCTCCCTTTTTATCTCTGGTTGTGGTCGTCCTCATTGATTGTTTGTTCGTGCTTTACCACATGATATATCTCCCCCTCGGCTGGATGACTGATTACTAACCTACATTTGAGTGGAATGAGCCACAATGGTGCTACTGGGTCATTAAAACATGGTCAACAATGATTTATTTATGCCGAACTTGTCAGCTGTTTGGTAATATTTGTCATTAAATCCAAAATGAGAACAAATGACCTCCTAAAGTTGAACCAAACAAGTTTTCCTCATGATTTAGTATTTCACAAATAATATATGTTCACTAAATCTTTCTTTGATTGTAATTTAAATCGACTGAAACTCTTTGTAATGGCTTATGTGTTATGTAAAGCCGCCTTCCTGGGACATTGTGAGACTGCTTTAGGGTTCCTGTTAGAGAAACTTTTGTTATCTCAATCCTCACCTTAAGAGACATCCGATAACCTTTTATCACCATCTTCGTGACCGGCCGAGTCATTCAGCAGAGGTGTGCTGCGGGTACTTCAGCTGCTTTTCAGCGTGTTGTGGAGAACCAGAATAACCTGCTTTGTGCCAGATCGCCTTACTTCCTTCAGTGAAGAGAACAGCATGCAGTCAGCCAACCAGCCTTACCCACCCACCCTCTCTGTGCTACAACAATATTGACCTTCTGTTAACACACAGGAGCTCCATTAGCAATACACTCATCTCCAGTATTGTACAACCTAACTTCATGTGTGCTAAACAAGAAAAAAAGCCTGGATACAATGCAGGAGCCATGCTGTCACGTCCCACACTGCTCCTCTCACATAATTTGATCAGGAGAAAGGAAGCACTTTAGTCGTACAATTGATTTATGTTGGTTAATTACTCTCTCAGTTAAAACCAAGTCATTTTTCATAATATTTACCTAGTAGAAGAAGGTAATCAGTCCACCGTCCGTGTCAGAATGAATTTAATTGACCATCCTGAAAACTGACCCCAGGATTATTTTTCACGTGCCCTGCATTGCTGTAAATTTGGCAAACATTGCATGTATTACAAGCAGGATTGAGAACAGATTTAGAGATTTATTTTAATATTTTACTTAAGCCTTAAAGCATGAGCTCTTTTCCCAACAGCTTTCCTGCTGACCCCGAACAGGCGACTTTGGTGCAACCTGAAAATAATATCATTTTAGGCCAAATTGAGTCCCGGCAAAGTGAATGAAAGCACAGAAATAGTCTCATAGCAACGTAATCTTCTATATCTCAGACATATTGCGTTCAAAATGAAATGCACAGCATTATCACAATAAAATAGATGGAATGGTGAAAAAAATTAATGATTGATTTAATAGTTTTCACTGCTTTTTGTAACCTATAGTGACTTGCACTCGTAACCAGAGTGCTAAAAAAAAGGAAGCACACATTAAACATGACAACCTGAGTTTTCCTCCTGAAGTTGGTCTGGATAAGTTCAACACTAACACAGACGGCACAGAGCAGCTTAATGGAGTCCTTATCAGGCAGGAGAGAGCCGTTAAAAGGCAGAGAGATCACGATGCTCCACGTATTGGCAAAGGGAAAACAACACCCGCCTCTGATAAGCGCTGACGGCAACCAGAAATGTTCTTATCAGCATCATCATCTTTGGCGTCAACATCATGTGAGGCAAACAGATACACCTGAAACTGTGTCTCAACAACAAAGTGGGGAATAATTAGTTTTTAATGAAAGGGGGGATTTTCTTAAGCCTGTGGTGTTAAGTTGCATAACAGGCATTACACAAATAAACTAAAGTGTCATAAGTTGGTCATAAGACAGAGTGCTTTAACGTCACTGTTAGTGTTAAAATCTGTGTTGTGTCGCTTTTGTCCATATTAAAAACAAGAATACGTGTTTATCTGTTAGTTCAGGCCTGCATCATGTGCTTCACCTCTCCCTCTGTGAGTCCTCATTCAATTTGAACTCCACATCTACATTTTGTTGTCTGCTTTATTGTTAAACCCCACAATTTTAAATGGTTTCAGGTTTGAAAACTAGCCGGTCATTTGTAAAACAGCCTTTAGATGCGTGTATTGCGACTGTATTGAAATTACTACAGACAGAGTGGAGACAAGGAGAGTTTACTTCCTTTTTTTTGAGTCTTTTAAACAATATGTATGATTCATGAACATAAAGGGGAAAAACATGAGTGACATTAGTTGCTCATTTATAGGTCACTCATGCAGTAGTTTCCCACAGCCGGTTCTGTCTCCACAGTGATGTGTCTGTGCTGGAGAAAGGTCTGACTGCACCCATTTTCACTCTGCTGTGGCGAAAAAAAAGAGCTTAGTCCAGGTTAGTTGTAAGGTATCTAGCACTTTTCAGCGTACAAGCTGTTAGCTCCGAAGTTGTTGTTTTATGTTGTGACGGAGATTTTTTAAACGGTAACACACAGATGGTGGAAAGGGAGGAGAAATAGTCTTTTAAAAGGCAGGCTTATACCCACAGTCTACATCTGATGAGCCTGACTGCTGTTAAAGAGCCCAACTGACCGCTGAATACACCATTTGCTTGACAATCTGGTACAAATAAAGCCTAAACCTTCCCATGTAAAATAATATATGTATTTTACATGGGAAAATATGAATTTAACATACTTTACTGTAGAAGAGGTGTATTTCTTGTCATATCTGTTGAAATGATCTTTTTTCATTGATTTATGCTCAAATGCATGTGACGCACTAAACTAACCTCCTAAGCGATACAAAAGAGGATGAGTCAGCCTGCCAGCTTTCAGTATGAGTGAAGTGGATTTGATGCCTGTCCCCTATTAGCGTCTGTGCTGCATGATAAGATCAGCCTGTGAGGAACTCGTTCATTTCTAAATCCTTTTAAAATATTCGGTGCATCAGGTTTCAGTGCATTGCTTTGCTTTTGTCTTGCAGAGGAAACTTAACAGTTCCGAAGTTGTCAGAGTCCAACATGGGATTCGGCGTGCTGGGAGTGTTTCTGGGGCTGCTCCTAGAGGTCTCCACCCATGGACCACATGCTGTGCCTCGAACCACCTGGAGACACCAAGGTAAGGCTGAGCAGATGTTGCAGAAGTGTGATATGTCTGAGTGATTCATCAATTGACAGAGAATAAAAAGTTTTGACAGTTGGTATAGATAATTATTCTTCAGGTAAACTAAGCTTCTATTAGATAAAATTGCCAAACATTCTTATAATTTAACAAGGAACAGTTAGCCCAGACTGCCAATATTCATGAATAAAAGGAACAAAATATAGTAAGGTATAAACTTTAGCTCTAGTAACTTTAAACTGGTGTTTATTTTTTTGTTTCTTAAAATTAATTCACAAATATAAGAAATAAGTAAATATTTTATGTTGTGAAACAGAATCAGCTTTTATCAGCCAAGACTGCGTGCACATTTTTGATGTTTTTAATGCACTTACAGCTTTAAGAATAGCAGCTAAAAGCAAATATAACAAGGCTGAGCAGAGATTGGAAAATAATTGACAAGAATGTACATAGAAGTAGGAGAAACAAAAGATAAATAAGGTTTTGTTTCCTGCATCACTTTGCTTCTTTGTCCTTTTTTACAGTAACTTCCCTCCCCAGAAATCTAGATTGTTTCTGGTAAATCCTCTTTTGAAACTGCTCTGCTGATTTGAATTGAAACTTTTCTTGAGTGATGAACAGCAAGTCTAAAGGCCTTCAATTTGGGAAGTCACGCTTGTCAGCCTGAGTTTCTATCAGTGAGCTGACTCAATCATCAGTTCACAAGTCGCTCCATTGGGATTACACAGACAACTGAGCCTTTCTGCTGTATGGATTAATTTTTTGTAAAATATCAAAACTGTCTTTTAAACTCAAAGGCTCACAAGATAGATGGCACCTGTTTTCTTTCACATTTCTCAAGGGACTGCCCTCAGTCTCACCACAGAGCCCTAAGCTGGATGTACTGTTTGCATACTGCTGTTTACAGAAATAGCTCTGGTAACCAAGTCGCTCTGTGGGAACCGGTACAGCTCACCCTTTACCAAAGTCAAGTTTCTCTGCTCACTGTGGCACAGTTACTGTTTCAGTCAGTCACTGAGGCTGTTTGCTTCCATTATTGTGGTGTTTATGTGCGGGCACATGCAACCCGAACCCGTTTGCACCTGGCACATTCAAAGCCAGCCGGACACAAGCTCTCTGCTCAGTTTGCCACCAATCACAACACAAGAGTACAGTGAGAGATACACTCAACGCAATGCTTAGTGTCTCACTTAGAAGGTAGAAATGTCTCTCAATCATCTGCTCAGCTTCTGCAGTAATCAAGGTTGTGTTTTGGCAATCTTATCACCAGACTACAACTGTCACCTTTATTGACATTGTTGTTGTTTACCTGTTTATTCCTGATAAACGTTTTTAGCATCTTTTATGGACTTTGAAACAAGCTGTAAAAACATTACTTACTTATTATAAGCATAAAAAGTCGGTATGATAAGCTTGTTTGCAAAATGGGGCCCTCTGCTGCCTCTGATTGGTTGGATTTCTTAGTTATGTTTTAGGAGCAAGACTGTTCAGGGTTAGAGTCTGAATATCAAGTTAAGCCAATCAGAGGTAGAGTGGGGCGAGTCACTCCAAGAAAAGCAGTGGGATCCATGATAACATACAATTGGGCTAATCAGAGCCTTTTCCACTGAGAACAGCTGCCTGCTGTGGCTTGAAATGACACTGATGAAAGCAGTGAGGGTGGGAAAAAAAACACAGCAAAACAGTCTCAGGCTGTCAAACCCAAACAATAAGCTTAAAGATGCGGAAACGCGCTGCAGAAATGAGAGGAACTGATGATATGGGTGATAAATATCTGAGAGTTCCTCACTACAAGCAACCAGTTTCACATCACACAGCCATGACCCATTGTTAAATTTTTTTTAAAAAAACAACACAACAGCAGATTACAGTAGATTCATTTTAAATGCATGGTTCTGTGCCCAGATTTAGATTTAATGGAGTTTTCAGAGCCTGATATCTTCAACTACTCGACGTTGTTGCTGAATGAGAAGAAGGATGCGCTGTATGTGGGAGCCAGGGAGGCCATCTTTGAGCTGAGCAAGAAGAATGTGACAGTCAGAAACAACAAGGTAACAAAACACCATATTTGCTAAAAATTTATGTCAGTGGTAAAGAGGAAAAAGTCTCTCAAAATACTTGAGTTTTAATAACTATTTTCTTAAATTATACTACTTCAAGGTACTGTGGAAAGTTTCAGAAAACCCCATGATGATGTGTACACTTAAAGGCAAATCGAAAGAGGTTAGTTCAATTACTTATACTTATGTTTTTGTCTCTGTTTTGACCGATATATCAGACTCACTGTTTCTAGTCTTATAAATTAACTGTTTACTGTAAAACTTAGATTAATTTATTGAATGTTGCTTTCCAGAGGGATTGTCTAAACTATATTCGAGTGCTTCAAGTCGTAGATGATGAGCGGCTGTATGTCTGCGGCACTCATGCCTTTCAACCTCAGTGTGACTATTTGGTAGGTTAATGTCCAATCTCTTTAAATCTGGTCCAAACACACACTGCTCCAAATAAACATGCTTGGGCTCGCCTGTCATGGCAGAAAGCTTTTTAAGTGATATTGGATCATGTGCTCCTCTTTAGAACCTCGCAGACTTCTCATTGGACCGTCGATCTGAGGATGGCAGGGGAAAGTGTTCCTTTGACCCCTCTCAAAGCTTTACCACGGTCATGGTCGGTGAGTTGAGGCCAGTTTGATGTCATTTCACAAAGAGCTCTTTTGGTTGTCAGCCCTGCAGTAAAATGCATAATAATCCCTGATAATCGCTGTTTTTTGGAGGCAAACACTGGACAATAAATTGCTTCTTTTTAATGTTTTATTCCCTGTTTTTCTGTCAGATGGAGAGCTGTACTCAGGGACAGCTTATAACTTCTTAGGCAGTGAACCGATTATTTCCAGATACTCTCCATCGCAGTCCCTGCTGAGGACGGAGTACTCCACATCATGGCTCAATGGTGAGTTAGGCCAACGTGTGACATATGATCTAGCATCAATTTAAAGACCGTTGGGTTGACAGGAGATTTGTTTTCGATACAATGAGGCTTACAAAATGCCAGATCAGTTGTCCAAGTCTTACTGTAACCCCCCCCTGCTTTCTTTGCAGAGCCAAGTTTTGTTTTTGCTGATGTGATCAGGGAAGGGACAAACCGAGTAGATGGCGAAGACGATAAAATCTACTACTTCTTCACTGAGGTTTCAGTGGAGTACGAATTCTTTGGCAAGCTGCTCATCCCCAGGGTGGCACGCGTCTGTAAGGTCAGTATACGTCATGTACCATCTGCACATACCAGCAGCATGCCTCTTTGGCCCTTATGTTCCTGCACCCGTCTGTGTGTGCATGTCTTTCTTTCCGTCTACATCCCTCTCTTTCTCATTCCTTCCATGTTGGGCCTCTCTTTTTTTTTTTTGATCTAACATGAGATTATATCACAGTGCAAATCAGCTGCAGCTGTGTTATTCATTGTGTTGAGAGCCCGGCCCACACAGGCATGGACTTACAAGTACCGAAAATCCCGCTGCATCAAACATCAAAACATCAAACAAAAGGATTTTGTCAGTCCCATTTGAATCACATAACAAACAGAGCATTTGGTTTTCAAAACTAGAGTAAATAAACATGACTGTGTACAAAGAGACCTCTGACCTTTTTTGAAATCATGTTTCACATAAGGTTCTTGTTGTAATTTAATGGGAAAAAAGTAAAATAATTAGGTTTTTTATCAAACACCAAGGTAAAGCAAAGAGCAAAGAAAAAAAGCTTGGTGCTTTACCACCCGGTCCTAAACTTGTTTTTAGCTCAAGCATCATTTTGAAGAATATTACAAATAACATTGCAGGTAGATTTTTTTTTAGTCTAGAGGAGTCTTTTCCTTCATTTACAGTCCCAGTCTGTATCCTTAGAGGCAAAACTCAGGGTTAGCAGTCTGTATCACCAAAAGCTTGTTGGTTTGAGCAAATGGTAATAAGTTATTGCAGCAGGAATGAGTGCTTCAACCATTTTTATTCACAATGGTCTTATCTCATCAAGACAACCCCAGTGCCCACATTCCCAGTGGAAATAGCTCCCTTGGGTATCCTCATTCCCCTGCCATTGTCTCTCCCTCTTTTTTTCTTTTTCCTCTCTCCTCTGCTTCTCCCCACACCTCCTAACATACTGATAAACCTCTCTCTCTCACAGGGCGACCTTGGGGGGCAGCGCACACTGCAGAAGAAGTGGACCTCCTTCCTGAAAGCTAAGCTAGTCTGCTCCATGCCTGAGCTGAACTTTGTCTTCAATGTAGTGCACGATGTCTTCATCCTGAAGGGGGCGGACTGGAGGGACACAGTCATCTACGGGGTCTTCACCTCTCAGTGGTAAGGGATTTTAAGATCTTGAGGCGGGGGTTATAGAAAGGGGGAAAAAAAGTGGGATATTGTGATTTAATGGAGGTGCTGAATTCCCTGTTCTTCCCTCCCTCCCTCCTCTCCCTCATCATCTCCGTCCTCCAGGGGTAATGTGGGTTTGTCTGCAGTGTGTGCTTACAACATGACAGCTGTGGAAGAGGTCTTCACCAAGGGCAAGTACATGCAAAAGGCCACAGTTGAGCAATCACACACCAAATGGGTCCGGTACAATGGCATCACTCCTTCTCCACGTCCTGGAGCAGTAAGTACATTCAAGACTGAGCTCATTTTTGTGTTAACGCATGTGCATTAACACAAGTTAAGCACCTGAAAATCCTTTATGAAAAATGTATATCAAAGACGGAAAAGCAGCTTACATATACAACATTTCATGCTCTTTTCCTCAACCAGTGTATTAACAACCTGATGCGACAGCAGAACATCAGCAGCTCTCTCCACCTGCCAGACAAGACCCTGCAGTTTGTCAAGGACCACCCCCTGCTGGAGGACCCCGTCCTGCCCATAGGCAACAGGCCCCGCCTCATCACCAAAGACGTCAACTACACTCAGATCGTCGTGGAGAGGGTCCGAGCACTTGATGGGAGCATTTATGACGTCATCTTCACTGGAACAGGCAAGAGCACGTCTACTGCTTTAAACAAGATGTCCTCATCAAGTTTATTAGCTCCTGATGTTGATCATTGGGTTTTAAGTATGTATGTGCTGTTTTGCCCCAGTGTTATTTTTATTTTGTCTAGAATTTATCAAGTTTTCTGCATCACAAGTATTTAAGGTTTATATTTAAAAAAAATTTTTATCAAAGTATCAAAACATTTATGTGAATAGTTTCAAACAGTTCAGTGTCAGTAGTGAGTACTAACATGTAAATCACAAATGCAAATGTTGTTGGTTGAATGACTGACATGTTCTCGTTCTCGTCTCAAGATAAGGGAGTCCTGCACAAGTCTGTGGTGTTTGAAGGAGAAGTGCACATTGTGGAGGAAATCCAGCTCCTGAAGAAGTCCGAGTCCATCAAGAACCTTCTTTTGTCCACTGAGGTCAGTGTCTTCACTGTTAGTAACTGTGCAAAGACACAAAAGCGGCACAAGAATCACATGATGACAAATATACATGACACCTACATTGGCTGGATGTTTATGAGTTGTTATAATGCACCCAGTGGCCAGTTTATACAGCTATGAGTACTATTTAAATTTGCAAGTGTTTGTGTGTTTGCATATTTTCTATGTTGTTCTAATGTGTTTGCCGTGCTGTGAAAAATCTCACAACAGGAAGTTGCTGAGAGGATGGCACAACCATCAAACAGAAAAACCCACCAGCTCTCAAAAAAACACATTAGGCTGCATCTTTTTCTTAAACAAAGAGTGTGTTTGTAGTTGTCTGGAGTCACGCAGTGAAGTTTGCAGGCAGATGTGTTGCTGATTTTGTTTTCAAAGTGGTATTTAGACTTGTGTGTGGTTAAAGCTTCATCTCTGTTACTTTTGCACCTAGTAAAATTCCAGAGATGATCAAGACGATGTATTTTTTCATGTGAAAGTGTGTCCACTTCCTTCCGTAGTTTTGGTGCATGAACAAAGCTTGTTCTTCCACAGACACGATCCCTGTATGCTGGCTCAGACTCGGGTGTAGTCCAGTCACCCACCGCCTTCTGCGGCAGGTATCTGTCCTGCGATGACTGCGTCCTGACTCGAGACCCATACTGCGCCTGGGACCCTCGCTCTGCTGCTTGTGTTAATATCTACGATACCCCCAGCCAGCGGCATAGGTGACTCACTATTAAACCTAGACTGACAACATTCACTCTCTATTACTCTTATCTTTCTTTTTACATACCTGGACTGCACTCATGCATTCTTATACAGGTTAACGAAAGCAAAACCATCATCAACAGGCATTTTTACTGATGCTCTTTCCAGTCTGACCTGCTTTTCCTTCTCACGGTGTATATTTCATCCTATCAGAGTGTGTGCTTATTTCAGACTGTCGCGACAACAATGCTTCTTTGTTTTTGTTTTTTTTTCAGTAGGCTTATCCAGAGTCTGAATGGTGACGCAGACATGTGTCCTTCAGGTAGGAGTTCATTCTAGTCATACATGATAAAAAGCCTTATGGCATGAACAGTGAGAGTAAAAAGTGTTCATTCCCTTCCTGATAGGACTTAAAATAGCAGTTGTTTTCTTTTCAATTGCTAATTTTGTTAACAATTTAATTAATTAACATCCTCAACTTGCTTATTTTATCTAACCAGCAGTCAAAATTGTGAATCAAGCTGGATGTTACATCAGTATGCTTTACTGTGATAAAAATCCTGAATACTGATTTTCATAATGACATTATATGGACACTGTTTTTATCATCAAGGCTATAGTTTTCATATTTTTTTACTACTTCCCAGTCTTAAATATAATTCATGGTGTATGATTGTTTTAAGCCTCTCACTTCACCATACTTCATTTCATCAAAAGTCATTATGTCCTCTTCATTTTGCCTCAGTGACAGGTCGGTCTCTGAAGGAATACCGGAGTGTGGCAGTGAAACCAGGGAGCTCCGCTGAGCTGCCGTGTGTGCTGCACTCCAACCTGGCCCAGGTGATGTGGAAATCCAACGGCACGGTTCTCACCGAGGCCTCTCGCTTCCACCTCATAGGTGAAAATGGTCTCCTTATTTACAGCGTTGGCCCAGAAGATCAAGGTCACTATGAATGCTGGTCTGTGGAATGGGCCCCCGCCGCTGGCAAGAACTTCAGCCGCCTCCTGACTGCATACGCCCTGACTCTGGATCTCCCGCCCAGATCCCCACCCCAGGACGGCCATGCGACCACCATCACCTTGGACGAACAGAAGACACCCAATACACACACCTCTGAAGGTAATGGTAAGACTGACAGAGCCCCAATGAGTTCGGCCCCTTCCAGCTTCACAACCACAGTCCAAATCACCTCCCCACCCCAAACTGACTCATCACTAACCCCGCCGCCCAGCAGCACAATCAACTTCCAGCCAAAGCTGCCTCTTTCCCCAAGCTCAAAATCTTCCCGCCCAGACAACCGGGACCCAGCGGCAGAGTATTTGCAGCAGAACTACAGCACCGCCCTTCTCTTCCTCTTCCTCCTGTTTTTCCTCCTCTTCCTGGCCGCGCTGGCGTACAACTGCTACATGCAGTATCTTCCAGCTCCATGCCTGCGGCTACGAGCTGTTCTGCTGGGCAGTCACAAGAGCGCCAATCAGCCTGAATATCGGGCCTGTGAAGCAGGTCTAATGGAAGCATCTGCAAGTGACAAAATTAACATGACGGAGCAACCCACGCAGAACGGCAGCCAAGCCACACAAAACCTCCGGGCACTCCGTGACACCGGGTACGAGACGGAGCCGGAGTGCGGCAACGGTCGGATCCCCTCTCACAGCTTTGGGGACGAAAGCCCCTCGCAGGAGAAACCCTTCGATGTGGACTGTGACTCTCAGCCCATCCAGTTCGCAGATGCAGACGAACCGTACGGTTAGCCAGAAGATGCTGGTCTGCTTTTCTTCGTCTTAGTTTAGAGACTATTTATAGAGGGATACACTCTTGCTGCATCTTCCCACAACTTACAAGCCTAAGTGTTTTCCTCCTTATGAAAGTATATGTAGTGTCCAGCATCCCATTAAGTTCAATAATTATAAGGCTTAGGCCAAGCATCCCACTTGCCTGGTAGAGATTTAATTCCTGCTATCTGATGCATGACTTGTGGCGATAAGCAGAAACTATAGTCACAGAAGCTGCGCCCTCTCAGCTTAGTCCAGCAAGAAAAGCTATTTCTTAAATTCCAAATTGGAAACATTGTTTACCAAATTGGTAAGATACCGTGATGTTTTCCAAATTGGAGTCTTGTTTTTTTGTACAGCCTGAGTGAGAAATAATCTCCTGAAGCTTTTGCATTCTTTCTTTTTTTTTTTTTTTTTTCCTTTCGAAGCAATGTGCAGGCTATTGGACTTTGGTAAATGCTTCAACATAACGGTAATTTCTCAGGGAAGATCTGCTTCGTACATCATTGCCTGGCTTTGTTGTACAGTGTTGCCATTTGCAGCACCTGGCGTCTGGGCCACAATCTCGCCCGGTGAGGCGGCAGTGTGGAGTTTGAAGGTCGGAGAAAAGGAAACAAGTGGACAAGCGATGACAAGCTCATAAGGAAAATGCTGGAATAAACTAAACCACTGTCTTATGTGGAGTTGTCTCGAGTGACAGTGTTGAGTTCTCTGTTTTTAATGTATTTTGCTCCGTGTGAAGTCAATGTTCCTCCATGGATTCAACTCTGATGGTCCTGTGTATTAACCTCGACTAGTAATTTTCCCTTTTGTGGTCTGTTAATAACATAAATGTGCTCAGTATGATATGATGCTTGATGATATCCATCGTCACTTGATGTTTTTCTACAGCAGCCCTGGAAACAATCTGAAGTTATTTTTGATAATTATTTTTAATGAAGCCTTCTGTTTTAAAACATTTTCAGATAATTATTTATGATGAGCTACAACTGTGGTATTATCATATTTGTCTATTGTGTAAGTAGTTGTGATCTTTTTCATTTCTTTTTAATTTATTGCAGCCAATTTGGTTTTTTAGAGCCCTCGCTCATTAGTCTGCATTTGGTCTGTTTTGCATGTCATCCCCATGATAAGATTTTCTATTTTCCTCAATACTCTCTTTCTTCATCACTCCTTCCCTCACAGCCTCCTCCTCTTCTGTCGACACTTCATCTTCCCTGTCCTCCTCTGGAAGTAGCACTCCCTCTGCCTTCCCTTCCTCCTCCTCTTCCTCCTCCTCCTCCTCCACCTCCACCAAGTCCCACAATGTGGGGGCTAGGGAGGCTGGGGTTAGACTGTTGCCTCCCCTGTTGAAGGACCAGGCCTGGGGGGTTCATGCCCAGGAGGCCTTCCTGCTCTTCTGCTTGGCCTTGGGTGAGTGGTGCCTGTGACAGTGACTTTAGCTCA
>JAQNCA010000013.1:15207755-15229371 GCA_029783725.1 Acanthurus tractus
CATTATATACAGAGTTTAGAATAAAAATATCAAGGAAAAGTTACATTATATACATTGTTAGAAGCATACACAGTATGATGTGCTGCATGATTGGTAAAAAAGAGACACCTTGTTGCGTGCTTTAATTTGTCCTCTTTGTTTTTGTCTGTTTCCTCCTCTAAACCTCTCAGCCACCATCCAAAGCTCTGTCCAGTATCCTGGGGAAGAGCAACCTGCAGTTTGCTGGCATGTCCATTAACCTAAATATCTCTACCACCAGTCTCAACCTGATGACCCCTGACGGCAAACAGGTCAGTGTGCATCCTTTCTAAACAATTATAGGATTCTGTGAGTCACATAGATGATCGAAAAATACATGATATTATAACAAAAGCATAATTAAGAATATACCGCAATTTTCGGACTATTGAGCGCACCTGATTATAAGCCACACCCACTAAATTTAAAAAGAAAAAAGATTTTGTACATATATAGGCCACACTTGTCTATAAGCCACAGATGTTCACGTTGTAACAGGGGATGTTTACACAGAAAAATATAACACAGAAAGATTTTTTTAACTTTTAATTAAAATCATTGATCGCTATCTTCATCTTCCTCCTGCGCACTAAAACCGCTTAAGATGTCTTCTTCAGTGTCGGAATGGAACAGTCTCAGAATTACTTCGTCACACACTTTCTCGTTTATTTTCATTCATAAATTAGTCGCATCATTGTTTAAGTCACAGGGTTCAAAACGTGTAAAAGATAGTAGCAGCTTATAGTCCGAAAATTACAGTAGATGAACCATTGTATCAGAAGAGTTTGCAAAAATCTGCCATCAACCTCATGTACTGTATGCTGTATGATTAACTTTTGCTCACCAGGAGTACTGTATGCTGTATGAAAAAAAAATGAAGAAAGCCATGAGACAAACTTGAAAGCTGAGAGAATAGCTATGAAGGCAGACCGTTTTGGAATATATACCACCTATAGAGAACGTGTCTCCTGGGTCGAGAATTAATCCCCAACTCTTATTGAAAATACTAAAAACTGTGATCAGAGAAGGTTTGTTTGAGGATATTTGTCCAGCAGATGGTGCTAAAGTAAAAAATAATTCAAATCCCATACTAACTCAAAACTATTTCCTTAGAGGAAGGCAGGCAGAATTGTTTCAATATGTCTGCCTCACAGTGTGTCAGAAACCAGGCAGTTCGTTGTTGTTAAATTATTGGGTAAAAGCAAATAATGAACCAAATTTTTGGTTTATATCTATCTCTGCGCAAAAAGATGTCAAAGATGCGTTTGCTAACTCATATGTCTTAAAAAAAATTTCTCCTAACAGATCATAGCCAACCATCACATGCAGTCCATTTCCTTTGCATCAGGAGGAGACCCTGTAAGTAACTCATTGGCCTGTCTTGTGATAGTCAAGACCTAATAGATAATGAAATTCCTAACTCGTAATTTCAAAATAAATGAATTAAAGAAAATGGCAAGCACCCATGCATCCAGCTTTTGCAGTCATCCTTTCTTTAATTGTAATTTTTTAGAACACATGACCATGAAATACATTGATTCACAGAGTAAAGATTGAAACATCAACTTGTGTGTAGTCTTCATTAAATTACTCTTAATGACAAAAGACCTGTTAAAAAGAACTTTCCAGGTTGTGGTAAAAATGTTTTACGGTATTTTTTTATGGTAGTTTAGATTTTTAGAAAAGTTACAGTGTGTCTTTTTTTGTGTAGGACACAACAGATTATGTTGCCTATGTAGCAAAGGACCCTGTTAACAGAAGAGGTAGGATTTAATTTTTCTGACATTCTGTTGAGCGCCTGAAATCTCACGTGCAATGTGTTCATTAGATTTTTTATTTTCTCTGACTCTCATCAGCATGCCACATCCTGGAGTGCTCTGATGGACTGGCCCAGGACGTTATCAGCACTATTGGCCAGGCCTTTGACCTTCGCTTCCAGCAGTACCTGCAGTGTCCCTCAAGCAAACTGTCCTCCACACATGACAGGTGAGGCGTTCATGTTACACGTGACACTCACAAAAAGTACACACAGACAGTGTTGAGTACACTATGTTTTTTTGTTTTTTTACTTTTTCAGGGTATTAAACATGGAGGAGTTAACATGGACAGAGGAAGAGGAGGAGTCAGCAGAACACCCTTACTATAACAACATCCCTGGCAAGATGCCTCCCCCTGGAGGCTTTATCGACACCCGACTAATCAATCAGAATGCAGCATCAGATGGATGCCAGGTACCACTCAGTTGATGTGGATGAACTGATAAAAAATTATCTCAATCACATTAATAAGATATATCTTTTTAAATATCAAAACAATCTCCTTTCTTAAAATTATTTTTCTTATTTGCTAACTGTTTGTCTCTACGTCATCAGATGGGCCCGTGTTCAGTAGATCAGACATATTACCAGGGGCGACACTGTGGAGAAAACTGGGGAGATGAAAGAAAGCCCATATTCATTCAACAGGGTAAGCAAATCCATGAATCCCACCACCTAAATACAAATGTTTAAATTTGCATAATTTCACCAATTTACGCTGTGGCTATGACGGTTTCTCCAAATCTATCTATCTACTGCAGCATCATTTGATATAAGCAGTCTGCCAGAGAGTAAAGGTCAGCCATCGAAAACAGGAGAGATGCCTGCGTATGTAAACACACAGCAGATTGACGCCCAAGTGCTCGCAGCACTACAGGCAGAGGCGGAAAATGTGACAAAGGGCATGGCAGCAGCAGCCAAAGAGAGCCCACAGAAGGACCTGTTTGACATGAGTAAGTCTTGGTTGGCGTCTTGAAGTTCCACTTTCTGTTGGTCATCGGATTAGAATAGTAGATTTGGAAGCAATCATTACGAATCACCTTAGGGGCATCTCAACAGGATCGTTGGCCTACATTTTTGGAAACATAGTAGGTGGATCTATTAATTGTAGTTCTTAATTATAGGGGTTTTCTAGCTTTTGTATCTGAGCAACTTCAGTGTGACGTTATATATATATATATATATATATATATATATAATAACACCATATCAGTTGAGGACAATAGGACAGTGCTAATGTCAGTGTGCAGTGTTGTTCTTTTCCCTCTTTTCACATTCAGCCTTAGCCTTGCTATTATTACACATGAAAGATCAGTTATATAAAGATGTGTGTAACTATGTGTGAGGAATCACTGACACAAATTACATGTGAGCAGTGAATTATACTATTTAAAAGTGTACTAATGAACTCTTTAAAATAGTCCACCCACTGTATGTGTATATCCTACAAATAAATTTCAGTAAAAATCATATTTTACTCACATTCTTGCACAATACCAAATGAAAACAAGTTAGTTCATTCATTCTTAAATATTTCAAATTCTTTTGTATAAATGTATTAAACAAGTAATTAAATCAAGCACCATAAAATAGGTTGTTTTTAAGAACTAAAATCGAACTGACTTACACTATTCACGGATTTATCGAAACACAGTGCAGTTAAACTATGAAATTTCAGAGACATGGTCAGAGCCATAGATTCCTCAGTCAGATGAAGGATCAATGAGTCGGACAGATTAAATCAACATATTAAACTACAAACCCTCTGCCCCTGCACTCTCTCTGCTACTGGGGATGGAGAGGGCAGGTTAGAGTTAACATGTCATCTTTTTTTGCTTTGTTTTTTACAAATTTCTTCTTTTGTAGCTGATATGCTACAGATTGCAGAAATTGAACGTTTCCCTTCTACCGCTCATGAATCTTTAGATAATAGTGTTAAAGCATCACTGCAGTGTGATTGCTTCCTTTAAGCAGCTGTCAATCACTGTTAAAAGCTGTATGGTTAGTGGCTTCTTTAACGTGATGAATTTCCTGTTTAAACAAGATGATTGTGTAAAATATGACACACTGAGGGATAATTTTAAACTAAAAGTTTGTTTTATTTAAAACCTGCATTGTTGACCTCAGTGTCTACTTGCTAGTGGTCTTCCTCTTCTCTGCCACTTTTCAGTATATTCTGTTGCATTTCTCTTTGCGTTGCGGCTGTCTTGTCTGTAAGTCAGTGGAATAGACGAAGATTATTGACAAGAAATCTTTATTTTGTTACTTTGTGCATGAGACAAACCAAAACCGTGCTATTCAGAGAGACATTGCTCATTACCACTACCTGTGGTCAAAACCCTCACAGGGTACCTTTAAAGTGTCTATTTCAAAGAGAAAGAGAGAAAAAGGACATGCATTTAAGGGTTTCAGCCATATTTAGAGGACAGAATGTTGTGTCTACTGGGGCAATGGGATTTCCTAATAGCGGTTTGTAAAATAGTAGTTGAATGACAATTACAATCCTTTTACCATTGTGGCAAGATTAAGACACTGTTCTCAATACAATGATTACCTTTTGCTTCTGTAAGATGAGTGTTTAGGTTTTGGTACTGACATCATAGAAGCTGATTTTATGAATTAGCGTAACCTTGACAGCTGTAGAAGGTCATTGTAAAAATTGTGATACAGATATCCTTCCTCTGTTAATTCATATTTTGGCACTGCCCTCACCTATACTAGAGCCCTTCGAGGATGCCATTCAGTCGCAGTCCCATCCGCCGTCCCAGGGTCAAGCCCAATCCCAGGCTTCTGGTCTTCACAAGGTAGCATCCGTGGACAACTCTAGCCCTCTTCTTGTGCGCTCACTGGCTTTCCGGGCACAGGAGGAGCTGGAGGGCCAGTCGTGGTACCACGGCAAAATGAGCCGCCGTGACGCTGAAAAACTGCTGAAAGACGATGGGGACTTCCTGGTTCGTAAGAGCACCACCAACCCAGGGTCCTATGTACTGACGGGCATGCATAATGGACTTGCCAAACATCTACTGCTGGTGGACCCTGAGGGCACGGTAAGACGGGGTTAAAGGATATATAATAAGTTTTAGGAGGAAATGATTGAGTAGAAATGCTTATGAAACACAAAAAGACCCACAACAAACATTTAACATCTCTCTCTCTCTTTTTCTAAAGGTACGGACAAAAGATCATGTATTTGACAGCATTAGCCATCTTATTGGCCATCACCGTGACAACAATCTGCCGATTGTATCAGCTGGGAGTGAACTGTGTCTCCTACAGCCCGTCGGAAGGAAACAGTGATGCTTGCAATGCCTGATGGGAAATAGGAAGCTCTGAACGGTCTCTCTTACAATCCTGAAACTTGAAGATGAATCATGAGGAGCAGATGCTAAAGGCTCTGTGTGCTGACAGTGTTTTTGGGAAACTGGCCTGTGGTTACGTTACTGGCGGCACTGGAAGACGCAAGATTTGTTAAAGATAAAAAAAAAAAATTTATAGAACTGTTATTATTTTGTTGTGATGACTGAAATGATATATTTTTGAGAAGACATAGGTGCATTTGGACATAATATCTTGATTTGGTGTTTTAAAAGATTAAAAAAAGACGATTGTTCTTGTAGTTTAGATGAAGTGCAAATCAAACCTCAAAGAGGTGTTAACAAGAGTATTTTAGAATAAAAAACCTGAAATTTTAGTTTTGTCTGTCAAGCACAACCACATTTCTATGGGAACTGTTGGCTAAGAGGTTGAGGAAACAAAAGCAGTTTGAACAACAAATGCTGTTTATAATGAATTACTTTAGGGAATAATGTCCTTTGATCTCATTAATGGCGTGACAGCTAACTCAACTAGTCACTATATGAAATCTGCTTTTACTGGGGATTAGAATTGAATGTGTTTTGCTTTGCAGTAGTCACAAAGTGTTGGGTTGCAAACAGACATCCTTCATAGTGCTGTCAATGGCTTTAAAGATGAACTTTTTTATGAAGTATTTTCTTGTGTCACTGCAGTCGCATGACTTAAAATCAACTGTTCTTGTGGACATTGTTCGTAGACCTTGATACCCCTTTATTTGAAAGAGGTGCTTGTGTATGCTGACACTGTAAAATATTTATGCTTTTCAACCAGTGATTATTACTGAATTGGTTTTCTCTGGATTCTTCTTTTAGGTGTGTAGTCAAATGATTAGTTTTGGGGCTTGAGTCATGCAATGAATATTTTCACACTCTTAACATTTTCGGCTTTTTTTGATGAAGGTTATTGTTATCATTTGAATGATCATAAATGAATAGCACAATCAGAAAGTTAGATCACCTGTGTCAGTTGCACCGAGAAGAACTACCAATGTGTTTTAGAAGTAATCTACAAATTTTAGACACTGAATTAGACTAATGTTGAGTTCCCACAGTGTGCAGTTAATGGAGAATGTTGAATATTAGATCACCTGCACTTATTGATGTGTGTGGATATCTTATGGCAAGACCACGATATTGCCACTAGATGTCATCACAGAGATGCTTGTTGACCCCATTCAGTCACACACACACTTAAATTCTCATGTTATCATGTATTAGTAGCAAGGATAATGTCTATGTATTGTTATAAGTATTTCAGAACTGTAAAAAAAGAGAGAACTAATATTTCAAAGCAACTGAATTGCCAATTTTTAAAGTTTTAATTAAAACTCAAACTAATTTTTAAAACAAATTTCAAAACAAAAGTTTTGCTAACATTTCTTATTTGATTTTCTTGAATCGCTCATAAGAAACAAAAATTTTGTCTTAAAACTTAATCACAGTAAGCTATTACCCCAATAAGCCATGTGGTGCTGTAAAGATAAATGGGTGGAACTGAAATACAAAAGCATTTATTTAGTATCATTCACTTTTCTTAATAATTTTTAAAAAACATTTTTTTTTTGCCACCAAAACTTAAAGACTCAGAAGAAAAGTATCTTTACAAATCATTTATTATCTTGAGTTTAACCTTTTTTAATTTTAAACTCAAGCAAAATTCATTTCTGCCACTAGAGGTCTCTTAATCCAAGCAATGAAAAACAAAAAGCATTGTTTTTAAATGCACTGAAGTAGCAGTGGATAACATGATTTGTTTCTAACGCTGTTTTAATGACAAAATCTTTCTGACTGACTGAGACAGAAATGTTACAGACGAGGTAATGAATAATACTTTTATTCACATTATGTTTATGAATATTTCAAATTCCTTTCTAAATGTCCTACTGGCTTTATGGCAGAAGTTAGAGACAGGTGACAAAATGAAACGCACATTTACCTTGAATAAAGTTAAGGATTTCTCTGAGTTTGATAATTGTTGGAAACGTTTGTGAGTATTTAAATGTACCACTCAACAGAAAATATAACAATAAAAGCAGTAATTTTTTAGATACCTTAATTTGAAAATGATACATATAGCAAGTTTGTGTTTGACTTAAAATTTAAAAAAAAAATTAGCAATTACAGTTGCCTTAATAATTTTCTCAACTTTTCTTTCTACACTGAGTTGAGGGTAAACTCCAACTCAAAAAAGCAAATTTTCAGCCATTGTTAATCAACAGGTCAGAGTTCATTTGCATTTTTTCAGTCCACTTTACACAGTTGCTTTTCAGAATAGTTTATTGCATTTAGGTTATAAGGACTGTTTTTGTAGAGTGGGAATCCAAACTTTAAAATGACTTATCGAAATAGTACACAGCAGTTCTGGCGACAGACATTTTAAATGCTCTCATCCTTAGTACTCAGTACTCTGATGGATACCAAATGAACGGGGCATTGTATTTGATATGCACTGGACCACTTCAGTTGAACCAAAATCAGCATGTGTTCAATGAGTTTGACAAGACAGATGCAATGTAACATAACGTGCCTGTATTTTGCTGCAAGAGGGAGTGTACAGTACATGCATCTCACAACAACACGTGTTTTAGCAAAGAGCAGTATTGTTGTAATAAAATATCCAGCACCAGATTTATTTTGGTTTAAACTACTAAGACTTTTGATTCCTTGTGTCCCTTTCAGCAGCCAAATATGCTGGCCTTTTTTTGAGAGAAAGGTGAGAAGAAATGGGCTCAAGGAATAATTAAGGATTTTATTTTACACTCATTCACCATTTATTTTTACTGTCCCATTTTTTTCATCAAATCTAATATCTTTAGAGATGGAATAATATGCTAAATTAAAAAAAAAACACTTTGCCAATGAAAAGCATTCTTTTTCGGATTTGTCTTTATTTCTGAAAAGCAAATTTGTAGTAATCACCATGGCAAAATGTGCAAAGTATACACAGCAGGAATAACGTCATACTTGAATCTCTCTGAAAAGAAAAAGATGATTAGCTATGTGGCATAAAGAAATTATACAACCAAACATGCTGGGACACAAAAAGAACATGGCTTCTTTCCAGATTTCTGTTGATGAAAATGTGCCTTTCATTTGTACAAATGGTATTTTTATTTCTCTTTCTCCCTCTCTTCAAAGTGCAATAGCTGATCTTCAATGGGGCATGCCTGTTCACTCGAGGTTGTGTTTTGCCCTGCTGCGTGTTGCTGCTTGAGACTACTGTTTTTTCTCTCTATCTGTCTCTTTCTCTCCCTCCCTCCCCCTCTCTATTATATATTATAAATGTATCATTTCCAGATTCTGAATATAAATCTTTGAAGGGAATCACACAAAAACTCACTATTTTGGAACAGGTACAGTTTAAAAAAAAGGAGACAAAAACAAGAAATGAGTCCAAATGATGTTTACAGATTTAATCTTTTGGTTGTATGAGTTTGTCATTATTCTGTATGACTGTTGGCAATAAAACCGTGAATGTGTAGAAACTCTGTTGTTTGCCTGTGCTGTACTTTTATCGTATTACATTATATATTTTGTAGACACAACATTTTAGCCAGTGTCGTCCTGGTTTAAAGGGCTAGAAAAAAGGTTTTCTCACCTGTTTGTCACTAACTGATAGCAATCATGTACAAAGTTTTTGTTAAATTTAACTGAGGTTTAAAGATTTTAAAAAATATCAGTAAACACTCTCCATGATGTTCTGTTTAATCAACACAACACTGCTCAAAGGTTTAAAGGAGCAGTTCACCAAAAAATACAAATTCATTCCTTCATTCTACTTACCACTGTGCCCTCAATACAGTCCACAGTCATTTGAAAAGATGCCGTTTACATCTAAAGAAGCTAAAACAGTCAGTTAATAAATCACAGACTAACAAAAAAAGACTCCCCATGCAAATAAAAAGTCCACAGCTTTTTCAGTTGCTCAGGAAAATTCTGCATCAATGTTATTATGTAAGGCTTCATAAACATTTTGTGGACTAAGAAACTTTACCTGACTTTCAGTTGGTATTAGGGTGAGAAAATAATAACAGAATTTTCATATTTCTGAGTGAACTGTTCCTTTAATAGTGTCTTTTTTTAAAAATACAATAATAGTTCACAGTGAGATTTTCAAATGATCCAGAATAACAGGCATGATTTATATGTAAAGAGATGTTTCTTTTAAGCATATCAATGTTAATTTATCTGTGTTGAGAAGTTGTGGTGGCTGCAGAAACCTTACAGGCTGATGTCTCTAAACTCACGCATGCTAAAGCAAAACTACCTGAACCTAACACGGCAAAACTGCGCTCTCTACTGGCAACATAAGAAAATCCAACGTTTTTTAGACAGTACATTTCCTGTTTTTGTTTCACTTTACTTCATTGCGTCAAAGCTAAAACTTGGCATCATACAAATAGCTGCACGTAGTTAAATACTTTTTGAATAATGCTGCATCCCCACAACTCTTCCTTCAGTTTACCAGCGTCATGCTTTTTAAAAATTTGATACAAAACCTCTCCACTTCTGAAATAATCAGATTACACACAAATACACTTGCAACCATTCCAGTTTGCCACTAAATAAAGATCAAACAAATTCTGTACTGAACATGCTGCATGTTATGAAGGTATCTAGTCAGCATTGAAGATACTACTTACAATTATGTACCAGCAGATGGAGCCTTGGTGTCACTCAAAACTGCTGATGTTAAACAACCTGCATCAGCTACATTAATGCTATTTACAGTTACAACAGATGCTGTTTGAACATGTTGCTACTGATATATTGCAGAGGGGAGCAGGTCTGACTCATCAACACGTGTTTTTTATCTCATTTACATAACATTTACAATTTATAATGCAGTTTTCATTACATAAACTGCATAATATTACTGATTAAATACAAAATTACAGATTAGAATAATAGCTGCATAGAATAATAAATAATTTTATATAGTTTGTAATAACACTAATAACTGTCTACAGTCATTCTTTATTATGCTATCTTGCAGAACTATAATTGCACTTAGATTCACTGCAGATGATTTTTCAGTTTTATGTTTGTCTGTGAGGTCACATCTGTAACCACAGATGAAACAGTTTTTTTTTTTGTCTGTCAAGTAAGAGCACCATTTCTTTGAACTTGTTGCTGTCATGCAGATAACCACAAACCTCTAAATGCCTCACTGTTATTTAGCTAAAAACATGTATTTTCTTAAACAGCACAACAGGTTTTTAGATAGTTTTGTCCCTCAGTCAACTGTAGAGGGATCAAACTTGAAGATGCTTCAACATCCATGGTTCTCACTGGATTGAGATAAAATATGACCTGTGCTTTAATCAAGACATCACATTGATTGTGTCACTTAATTTACTGACCTCACATGTTAATCAGTCTAAAACCAAGTGTGGACATTTTAACAAGTTTCCCAATTATGGATGATGCTGATATATCAATATCGAGCACCAAGCAGAAACCACTGCACTGCAGCCTCTGCCTAAACTTTGCATGTCATTCAAGATGTCCTTCATTCTTATCACATCTCAAAAAGTTTATGCATAAGGACCACCCTCACCTTCCCAACGTAGATATCTTCCTTCTGCTTTTCAGTCTTTCCTGTTGCTCTCAAGGACGACTTGAGCAGCCCCTCCTGCCACCACTGAGACCTCACCATGGGTTGTATCTCTCTCCTGCTCCTTCTCCAGCTCCGCCTGCCTGGAGCTCCGTTGGCTCTGGTTGGGGTTGTTCTGGCTGCTCCACGACTTGCTCCTGCTGCGGCTGGGCTCCAGAGACTGCTTGTTCCCGCTGCCATTGACAGAAGCTTTCCCCCTGTAGCAAATGCCACACACCAGACCCAGGAAGGCCCGTCTCATCTCACGGCTGGCCAGAGTGTAAATGACTGGGTTCATGGCTGAGTTGAGCACAGCCACTGCAATGAACCAATCAGCTTTGTAGAGGATGGGGCAGCGCTGCTTACATGCCACATCCACCAGGAGCAGGACAAAGATGGGCGTCCAGCAGGCGATGAAGACTCCGACCACTATGATGACGGTGCGCAGCAGAGACATTGCATGCTCAGAGTTTCTGTGCTTGCTCACCTTTTGGCTGCTGGACTTTACCAGGATGTAGATGCGGGCGTAAAGGACAGACATTGCTAAGAGCAAAAGTATGAAAACTATGATACAGAAAGCTACATATTTCTTGGTGTAGAGAGGGAGGACTGTTGAGCAATCAGGGAGGTTTTTTCGGCAATTCCATCCTAGAATAGGCAAAGCTCCAAGAGATATTGCTATCAGCCAGCAGGTCCCTATGAGCAGAAACACCCTGTAGTTCTTTTTGGCATCATAAGGCCTCATTTTAATCATAGTCAGGTGTCTCTCTATAGCAATAGCTAGGAGACTAAAAATGGAGGCACCAAGTGCTACAAACATGCTCCCCTCTCTGATAAACCAGAGCTCAGTTGAGAGCTCCAGGGTCTTCTTTCCAGACAGGAGCAGGTTGACCAGGTAAGCGACTCCAGCCAGCAGGTCGCAGAGTGCCAGGTTGCCTATGAAAAAGTACATGCGGTTGTGGAACCTGTGATTTCTCCATATGGCCACCAGCACGGTGAGGTTCTCCAGGACAATGAAGCTGCATATAATAAGGAATATGATGGTTTTGGCGTCCATGGAGCCAGAGCTTGTGCTGACACTGGTCCGGTGGTCCAGCTTCCCCGTGTAGTTGTAGTGGCGGTAAATCTCATGGTTGAACATCTTCACTGTACAGGCTGCTGACACTGGATGTCAGTGAGTGAGGAGTCCAATGTCAGCAGATCCACTGTGTTGGACAGCAGTGAAAGATGTGAGGAACATGAGTGTTTTAATGAAAATCAGCCAATTTATTCTCATGATGCAGCACTACAGCAATTCACAGTGCTGTCTGATGGATTTTAACTGAATGATATGGTTTCTGTTTGCTTCTATGACAACAAAGTGCAAGAAAGTAGCATCAGAAATAAATCAAACATACATTTTAGACCTTGAAAAATAAACCACAGCTTGTTTGTTTGTTTACATGGGATTCCTGGACCAATGCCTAAAATCTCAGGAGCTTATTTTCACATTAAAATGCACATTTACCTCTGCTATATGATTTGTTGCTAGCTTTATTTGCAATCCCAGTCTCATATTATAACGTTTTCGATTTAATTCACACACGGGATATTATTCAGCGGAGTAAATTACAAGCGCCTTTGTGCTGTTTGGAGCAGTCTAGTTTTCCTTTAACAGATCCGTAAAGTAACTTACCGTGGGATGCTCGCACTCGAGGTTTAGTTGAAAGTTAAACGCACACTGGAAGACAAACATTTCATTACTGGGTCGTAGATTCTCCGTGTTTCCTTGACTTGATGTTGAAGTTTAATTTTCCTCTCCTTCGCTCGGTGGAAGAGAGCAGCTCCTCATCTTTTACTGACCTCCAAACTCCGGAGTTGTCGACGGTTGGCTGGAAGTCACACCTCCCCCTCCTCCCCTCCTTCAGCCCGGGCTGGGAGAGCAGAGAGGCTGGGGCGGCTGCTGGGTCAGTTCAATCCACGAAGCATGTAAAAAGTCAGGAGGTATGTGGAAAAAAAAAAACTCCTGCTGTTTTAAATATATGTTGAAGTTCAGCATTCTCGCTTTATTTATCGTTGAAGACACCTTAGGAAGTCTCCTAAGTCCAAGAAAAATCCCTCAGAAATGCTTCAAGAGGTGCTTCAAGTTTAAATTCCTATCAATTTAATCGATATCTTATTTGATTTATTCGGTGGAAATTTGACACAATTGGTTTTCTGTCCAGTTATTTTGTTAAAGTTTCACATACAGGCTTAAAGCCAGGAAGCATTAAAAGGGTTTTGCTGCTTTTCTTTAGAGGCTTTTGAGACTGAATAAGAATATTGTAGCTCACTCGCAAACGTTAGCTAGCTAACGTAAACGTAAGGTCAAAGGTTAGCCAGCCTGAATTATTTTCAGTTTAACGTTCTAGTTTTAAAATTTTTAAATTGCCTAACTTATGTTTAAGTGACTTTTAAAAATAGTGATATCTTAAATTATTTTTAATCCAGTTTGCGAAATAGTTTGAGGTAGCATTCAAGTTTTAAATATAACCGTTGTGAAGTAATTTAAGCTAGCTTGCTAAATAATTTTGAACTAGCAAGTGTGTTAGCTTACATTATTTCATCTTAAATGGCGAGTCAGTGAGTTGGAAGGAATGGACAGAAGATGAAGTAGAGTGATTGATTTAGTAGCTATAGTGTTACTGTCATAAAATACTGTAAAATGTATAAACAATGTAAAATATTTAATAAGTTAAAGAAAATGTAAACTGAGAATGTAGGACCATGCTGTCTTATATCTAACGGCACAGTTACACAATATACAAAGTTCTGAAAAGTTTCATAAAAATGCTGTGCAACAAAACACAGTTTTTGCAGAAGTAAAGCAAAAGCTTGGTCTGTAGTAACTGATTTTCCTCGCTGTGCTTCTGATTTACATGGACAGAAAATAGAAAGGGCGTGCATACAATACGTATGCTGTAACATTTCAAGTTAAGATGACTGCAGCCCATCCTTTGTTCGGGTTCTTCTGTTGTGACCTCATATCCAGGAAGGATGGGCAGGGCTGGCAGAAGGCATAAGAACTTGGAGAGTCTGGGAGGCAGAAAGTCAGATGATGACTCTGAAATACATGTGGCAAAGTGGGAATCAACACTGCAGAGGTTTGGAGATTTTCCTGACTAAAACTAAACTTAAAATATCAAAATGTGTCTAAAACAATAAACTTTATTTCCAGACAAAATCCAGAAGTTATACTATGAGTAATCAAGTCATCAGCACTGTGCACTGGATTTGTGCTCTATTTGAATAGGACTTAACCACTAAGAATTTTATTGCTTTACTTCATACGGTGCCACGCATGTAGCTGCTTGCAATTTTCCCTAAACAAAGCACATACTGTACTGTGTCATAGACCAAATCATTAAATAGTAGATATCTTCCACTGTCTGTGGTTATTAACCCAGAGGAATGTTTTGTGTGGTCGAATAAACAGCTGTGGTCTGGCGTTGGTCCATTAGCATTGTTACAGTCACAATTCTCAGTAATTTCCTGCAGGTCACACTGTGCCAGCAGCAATGGGAAAATCTCAGGGAAAAAGCCAAATAGTTACTCTGGACCCGCAGCAAATCTGGGACCAATCACAGAGTTGGTGTACGTAAAGGCAGCTGGATTAACAGACGGGGAACATGGTCGGAAAAACCTTGGGTTTTTCAGCAAACTACTGGGATGTTGGCCTCACATCTGCATTTACATAAACTTTGAGCCAAATATGAAACCATCAGCAAGTACAAACCCATAATAAGTGGGTAGAGTGAGTCTACGTCTATGTGTATTCATAGACTGCTGAAGAGGAGCATGGGTGGAGGGGTTTTTTTCGCTTTTGCAGGACCACCCTCACTAGAGTGTCATGTTGTAGGCAACCACTTTGAGCAAGGGTAACTTTTTCTGTCATCTTTGTCAGCCAGACAGTAATTAAAGTTACCTATTGCTGCCTTTTTCTAGCTTCAGAACCTGGACATCTTCCCTGAATCATCAATACACTATATGTGTGATTTCCTGCTATTATAATGCTATATTATTTAAGTATAAAGCTACAAGCCGCAGCCTCTCATTTGAAGTACTGTACTTTATAACCTTCCTTCCCTCAGCATAGCTGACCTCACAGCTGGTTAAACCATTCTTTAGGGAAAGTTTCCACTGCTTAACTCCAGCTTGCCCTGGACCTTAGTTAGTATACAGTTTACAGTATGAGTGACATAGCAAGTGGGTGGAAGAGTTATTCATGTCCTTAATTCAACTAAAAGTAGCCGCACCACAGTGTAGAAAGTAGACCTGAAAGTCCTACATTAACTATGTAGGTGAATCTACAGACGTATTATTAGCAAATTGTACAAACACAGGTAAAAGTTCTAATTATGCAGCAGACTGAAAGCACCCTGCAAATTGTATGTTATTACATAATTTAATTACATTTACAATAACACACAGCTAGCAGTTTATTGTTGCAGCTGGTCAAGGTGGGGCTATTTCTACCACGTGTATATAGATTTGAATATTATGATCTGCGATCATGCATCATATTTTTGTAGGATAATCATATATTTTGCATGTTTGATTATTTGTAGCTGTCAAGTAGTTAAAGTGAAGCAAAAATTAAACTATTTGCCTTTAAAATGTGTTCAGCACAAGCTCAAATTATCAGAAATAAAAAGATAAATGTAGATGTGAAGCATTTAACTACTGACTCTGGACTCAAAGATATCTGAATATCCTTTAGCAATCATAATGCAATATAAAAGCAGTGTGCACTCACAAATTCCTACACATGTCAAGTATTCTAAGGACATCCATTATTAATCATAATGCAGTTTATGTGATCGCTAACATAATAGTCTCTCATTCAAAGTAGAGAGCTAATGGTTAAATGAGAATGCTTGCAAAGGATAAAGATAAGGACCCTGTGCTTTAGAGCCATAAGCACATTACAAAATCTGTTTGGCCAGCATCACCGTAGCCATTACTTTGCCCTGTTCAAGCTCTCAACCCTTCATTAGAGTGCAAGAGCTGGGGTCAGAGCCAGGGGCAGTGGGCACATCCATGTGCAATTACATGACAACCCTGCCTTTAATTTCACCCTAGCCATTCTGAGGCAAAAACACACCCCGTGAGTCTGGGCTACAAATCTGAGGCGGAGTGTCCCCTCCTGCCCTGCGGCTTTTGTGGCAACAGTATTTTGAGGTACGGCGGTCTTTTGCATGCAACTTAACAGAACAAGGCCTCGGAGACGTTACTGAGGCATAATTTCAGTTGTGGCACAGTTTAGTCTAGGATCTGCCAACTTTAGAAGCCCACACAAACAGAAATAGGTCTTTAGTCCTGTCACTTTCTTTTACTGCTGAGATATTTAGTGCTCTTACCTTTACTTCTTTAACCATTAAATGCAGCACTTTAAATTTCCATTTTATTTAAAGATTAATCGGATGGTTTCATTTAGATTCTGCCAATGGGTCAGACATCAATTATACTACAGTGGCTCCTCAACAGACTATCCAATGTCAAACTGGCTACCATTAAGCATAAATTTAATGGACTGACATCACTTAACACTGAACATGGAAAAAAAAACCCAGAGGCCACAATTTTTCTGTAGTAGACTCATTTTGAGGGCTTCCGTGATAATTGCATGGTTCTTAGCCAAGGTAACTGCCTGCTCTGCTGCATGTGAGAGCACATAATATGTTCCTCACCTCTACTGATGTACATGCATATGGCAACAAAATAATAGAAATAAAGTTTAATATAGTACCATCACCAAATCAATGCTACACAAAAATGTACCACCTCAGATGTAGCACTTTACAGTGATAGTGTTTTCAAATGACATTTTTGTGGTACCACTGTCTGACTGTAATGTAAATGTAAGTAATGGCTTAAAACTGATTGACAAAGATTTGTAAGCTGTGGCTATTAGTTAAAACTTGTAATTCTTTATAAAATCTTTAAGAGGATTTATTATGGGAAGGTTGTACATATTTTGCGGTAACACTGCAATTTCCCTTTAGCATTAAAAAAGTGCTATAGCTTACCTATAGTACCATCTTTTTTGTTTTTTTAATTTTCCTCTTGTTTCAGCATTCTGTTGCTATCTTGAATTTCTAAGGAAGTGGTTAATTCTCAATGCAGACCTTAAGACATGCAATATGTGCTAACTTCCTATCTGCGCATGTTTGACAACTATTGCAGCTGACAGGGAACTTAAGTAGTTAGATCTTAGTTGTATTAAAAACAATGGAAGTGCGTCATGTTTCTTGAGTGTTAGACAGATATTGAGATCACGTCTTAGCAGTGCTTCATATTATAAATACAGCTTGTGATGTTAACATTAACACTGTGGTAAGCTCAAGTTAACACCTTATTTTTCCCTGACAATTTGGCAGTGCAAGCTGCTGTGCTGAAACTACATAAGTTAGCAAGCTGTTTCCTTTTCCTTTTGTTGAGTGCAATTGCATTGGTCTTCCAGACAGTTAATGTGAGGGTAAAGCAATAGACCATTTATCACAAGGTCAGGCAATGCTTTTTTCTCCCAGGCCCATTAGGTCTTCAGTGCTCAGACCTTGTTGTATTGATGTCCAGCAGTCGTTGGTCATTGCCTGACTTACTGCTGAATGGATTGCTATTACATTGTCATTAACCCAGAGTGGCGTCTGGAGTCTGTGTTCATATAAAACCTCAAAAGTCATGTTCTTACATGTATTATATTTATTGATCTTTCCCTGAGCCGCTTTTTCCAACAATTGCTCCTGTCTTTTTTTAATTATTACATCTTTTAAACCAAACATAATCCAATTTAATGCATAAATAAATTAAGAAATGAGAATCATAAAGGGAAATTCAATTCTGGGTATGATTTTCATAGTTTTGGCAGTCACTTAAGCGGCTCAACTTTAGCCTTATAATTTAAAATGGTTGCAGTAGGTGTCAAACCTACATCTGCACTCTAACTTAAATGCCTACGCAGTCTTCTGACACAGGAAATCTGAACTGTTATTTTAGCCTCCTAAAAAGCTAATGTTATCTGTAGATGTCATCAGCACAGGTTGGCTATAAAAAACTAGGCTCAAAATCAGTTAACATACACTTAAACTAAAATAAAAAAAATGGAAGTTTTAACAGTTGCTTATTTGAAATAAGATAAAGTTTGGAAATCATTAACTGACGAAAACCAATACTTCCATTCAGCTCTTACATAAAAATGTTTACTTAGCTCAAAATGCATCACAAATCAATGCTTCTGTTATCACTGTTGCTCATTTTTTATTCATTTCTTTGTAATTAAAACATAAGAGCTTATTTAAAACTATTAATGTCTAAAGTATACCAACAAAACCCTTGGTAAACATGTTCATATTGCTTGTCTGCACAAGTCAGACAACATTAGTTTTATATAACAAGATTATCTGAGGTAGATGTTCTGTGGGATCAATGCCCCGTATCTCCATTTACATCCACTGGACAAAGAGGTGTTGTAACAGCATGGTAGGTGTTGATGTGGAATATTATGCATTATTTGTATTTTCATTTTTCTGTGTTTTCACACCTCACAGGGACACAGTGAAACTCAATATAAAATATATATTTTTCATTTTAAAACAGAGGCTGACTCTAGGCTGACTCTTCCAAAGAGAGAATCTGTTATCTGTTTGCTTCCTGTTGGTGTAATCAATAAAACCGCTCTTTAGCTAGCTAGGAAATTACTAGGATGCATAGTAAGTGTACAGGAAACCATTATTGCTTGCCTGATTAAATGTACGTGCACATTAGTCTATACTAAAAACTCCTGCTGAGCATTCAGGTGATGGTTATAAAGCGTAGAAGGTAATGTTTGTCCACATCCACAGTTTTGAAAGGGTTTAAGTTGTTGACTTGACCTCCCCTTTTAAAGGAAACATTACACAGTCACCATAACAAAGGTGGTGTAACTTTGAGACTTAAGCTGAATAGTTGATTCTTTTAGGGATATCAATCCGCAAGTACTAATTGCACAAGTACAATTTTAGACAAGTACTCTACCCACCACTGCTGATGTATCAGTGTGTCCAGATGTGGAAAGGAATAATAACTACATAGTGGTCAATAAAGAGGTGGTCCTGTTTTTTGTTCCAGGCAGCTGACAACTTCACATCGTAGTGGAGGTGCTCTTCATGTGCTCTCAACCCTACAATCCAGTATTTAGAGCAGAGTAATTGTAACACTGGGCAATTGTGGAAGTAAAAGGTGAAAAAAAATACTTGATAAAGATTAAAAGCACAGTTTAAAAAGACAGAGAAAGTTCTCTCGTAAAAAACAAACCCTTTTACCAAATCGTGTTACATGTAATGTGTTTCTAGTCAGCTGTGGAAATAAGTCCCCTCTAGTATGGTGTAAATGGAGAAGAAGATTTGCACAAAAATTGGATATTTGGACTCTCTAGCCACATTAGCTGCAACTTGCTCAGCATGGCAGCCATATAAAATAACACATGGACACTGTAGCAAGAATAAGTCCCAGTTTTCCCCTCCAGCTTTGATTGTCAAATGCATTTATACACCCCATACAGCTAATACATGACAGTAGTCATTGCTTATGTCTTAGTCCACTTGTGTTCCTAAAAAAGTCTGAATCCAAATATAGCGATGCCATACAATTCAGTACAAAATGCAGTATGCAGTATTGTCACTTATTGTGTCTCCATCACCTCATTGTTAAAAATAGATATGAATAAACTATAAAAGCAGAATCAGTCCTCATGGAGATATTCACTTTATTGTGATATTTTCTTGTAGATGTCATTGTATTGTCTCTGATTTCCTAGAGGAAATTTTCATAATTTAGATGTTAATGACACATTTATGAGAACTTGACCCATCAGGTGAAAATGCTTTGTATAATAAAACCTTCCAGCTGTGTCTTCCTTTCCCAAACTATATACATATTTTATTAGAGGCTGTATGACTGGTGCCTTCCTGACCCTGGCCCTCTCAGTGCACAAACACACACACACACACACACACACACACACACACACACTTAAATTCAGCCTGCTAGTGGCGACTGCTGAAGGATTGTCTCGTAGTGAGAGTGTTTGTCTGGTGCCGGTGAACAAAAGTCTGGAATGGCAGCTGTCTGTAGCTGAGAAAGATTCACCTGAAGTCAGCTTCTCATAATGTGTTAAGGGAAGATGAGGTCTTAAATTTGAACAGAGTTGTCTGCATTATAAAAATATATGAAAAAGCCACAAGAGACAGGAAGTCTAAGCATACACAGTATTATACACATTATACAGTACAACAGTAGTATAAAACTGTCATCATTTTCCCTTAGTTTTTAGTTTTTTCCAGTTAACAGTTTAATTTAATTCACACCCATGAGAGTGTTTTTTTAATAGTTTTTTTAGTATGTGAAGACTAAATTATGACTTATTTTAAAGTTGGTATCTGTTTGGAATTATATAATGACAATTTCAGTACACTTCTCTAAAGGTAACACCAAACACAGGACAAAAATGACGTTGAAAAACTGCATATGATAGTAATGCTCTCTCACTCTAACCCACTCTCTCTCTCCCTCTCTCTCTTTCTTTTTCACACTCTCTCACTCTCTCTCTCTGTCTCTCACAAACACACGTATACAAACTTAAACTTGACATACAGAGAGAGAACTTCCATGTGTGTTATGTTGAAGAACTTATCTCAGGATGACTATTAAAGTAAGATTTTTTTTTAGATAAAAACAAGGGTTGAAATCTTTTCTGCTTGTTGGCATTAGTAATCAAGATTGTAGAATTTGTTGCTCATTGATTAAAGAAACTGTTAGCCCCCTGTTGCACCCAGAGTACCCTCAGACAGAGACTGATCCCCAGCACATCTGCAATTATTCAGTATGCAGAGAGAAGACTATACTGTAAATGCAGGGCATAGGGCTGTGTTAAAAGGATGTCTGCTTTTGGCTGCTTAGCTCACCTTTCTGTAAAAGCCAACAGTTACCATCAACGTGCTTTAACACATCCACATTATGAAACAGCAAGTGAAAAATGACTCACCTTACTCTCGCAGTCATGTTGGGCAAAATGATTCCACAGCTGATGTTCAAACCCCAGAGAAATGACCTTCGCTAAAGGCCTTTTTACTCAAGAACTTAAAGCAGCTGAAATCGATAGTTTATATTAACTGATCAAATTACTTTGTATTATGTGCCATGGGTTGCTTGTGGTGATGAATTTGGACAAAATTAGCCTAAAATTCTTCAATTCCCTCATTTCTGTAGTATCTTTTAATGTCTTTTAATGTCTTTTAGTTAACTTCAGTTCTCATCACTTTCATAGGTGTTATTTTCAGTACACTAGGCGATTGACCCACTGTAGAGTAAAACTGTTGGCAACAAGATGTGAACATGATTAAGCATTTAGCAGCTTTCAGGTCCAGATAATTCCCACAGAACATGGGGGTGACCTGAACACAGCTAAAAAAAGTGAATGTTTGTCTTAGATTGGCCAGAGACGGTACGCATTGCTCTATAGAAATGATAATGTTGCTAATTATCTGCAGGACATGCATGTAAGTTTATGTAAGGTCTTTGCCAATCAACTTTTTAAGGCTGTATATGCGTCATGTGGTTATTCATTTCTTGGTAACGTTAGCCACTACTGAGTTGCATTTATATATACTCCCAGGTTCAACAAGGAAGTGCTTGACGGGAAGTCTGTGCTCACTTCCCCATGCTTCAAAGGAAATATTTGACGTCTTTATGAAAAAGCTTTGATTGGGTACAGATAACCTTTAAAAAATTATAACACTAAGATAAAGATTTCCATCAGCACTGAGTATTTGGAGTTG
>JAQNCA010000013.1:15230342-15260605 GCA_029783725.1 Acanthurus tractus
TTTAGCAGCTTTCAGGCCAGATAATTCCCACAGAACATGGGGGTGACCTGAACACAGCTAAAAAAAAGTGATTGTTTGTCTTAGATTGGCCAGATAAAGTACACATTGCTCTATAGAAATGATAATGTTGCTAATTATCTGCAGGACATGCATGTAAGCTTATGTCAGGTCTTTGCCAATCAACTTTTTAAGGCTGTATATGCGTCATGTGGTTATTCATTTCTTGGTAACGTTAGCCACGACTGAGTTGCATTTATATATACTCCCAGGTTCAACAAGGAAGTGTTTGACGGGAAGTCTGTGCTCACTTCCCCATGCTTCAAAGGAAATATTTGACGTCTTTATGAAAAAGCTATGATTGGGTACAGATAACCGTTAAAAAATTATAACACTAAGATAAAGATTTCCATCAGCACTGAGTATTTGGAGTTGCTGTCTTGGATATCAGTAATCCACCTTCTGTGTCATGCATATTGTTCCTTGTCTTTTAGATCTTGTCAGAGGCAAAGTGTTGCTTTTTCAAGGCCCTTTGTTTTGAAGGTGTTTCCTCATTGGCCCCGCAGAAACCCCACAGAGAACATCAGACCGTATTACCCGCTGCAATCCCTGTGGCCTGACTTGTAGCTGCATTATGTAGCTGCATTGTCACACAGCTTCCTCAGAGGATGTCCCATTAGAAGTGCTTTGTGTGTGCAAGCATACCACACTCACATACACAACCAGACACAGCAAGGGCCACTATGTGTACCAACGTGGGCCTTAGAGGATCATCGGGGTGGTGACTGAGTTATAACATAAGGAGGAACCCAGAAAGGACTTAAGGTTAAAGGGTCAGGAAGTCACACCTCAGGAGGGTTAGGGTTGAGGAAGTTATGTGCAGACAGGCAAACACACACGTGGTTTAGACTTTGTCTTGAGGGTGTAAATTTTTCACAGCTAGCTGTCGGTCCTCCAATGACAATTAAGACCACCAGTCCAATTCACAGAAAGGTATTTTTAAATGAACTTTTTAATCATGGAAAGACTTTAGTTCAAGACAAATTAGGTTAAGTCAGACTTGACTTCAGGTGCAGTCTTGTTATTCACAGTAGACCTTTTGGCATGTCACAGTAAGAAAAGCACAGGTATCAATAATTTGAGTGATGATAGCTGGTTTAGGCATTGTGCACAATGGTTTACTGTCAACCTGCCACATGACTCACTTAAATATAAAGAAGCTATTGTTAATGTTTTTAGTAAGACCTGTGTTTTTCCATCTTTGAAAAATTTAAATATCTGCTTTGAAAAAAGTTTGTTTTATATTTATCCCCATAGATTTAATCTAAATTCATATTTGACTATAAAACCAAAACTAAAACTATTTTCTTTCTCTGGCCAGAGTAAAGCACATTGGAAGTGTCATTTTACCCCTCTAAATAGTCTCTGATTAACTGTTTCCTGTGAAATATGTGTGGATAGATAATTCTGTGAGGTGCTAAAAGATATTGTACATTTGAAGTGTGAATTGATGGCATGTACCCAAGTAACTTTACATGACCTTTTTTCACTGCCTTAGCCAAGACTTAAGATGAGCTGCTGAGCACAACTGGCCATTACAAGAGAGCACAGAAAATAAAACAAAGCAAATTAGATACTGACAAAGAATATGCATTTTTTAATTTAAACATTTATTCAAAAATTACACTGCTTTTAGCCTGCCTGGAGGTGTTATGCCTATGTTTTCTTATTTTGTTGACATGGAGTCTCAGTGTCTTCTTGTGCGCTCACAGCATCAGCTAACCCCATATGGACTTGTGGAGGGAAGTAGATAAAAACAAACACTCTGCAGAGAAAATAGTTTCAGCTGCTGATTTTGAGGACAAACAGGGTGGGCATTTATCTATAAAATGATTGGTAACATTGGTAATACATTAAAAAAATTTCAAAGTAGTCATCAGCTCGGTCATGGTATATTTAATAAAGTAGTTTTGGATTTCGTAGGAAATGTGCCAAATTTTATTTTGCCTTGACAATTAAATTTGTCAAGACATTTTCCTGTCTGTATTGTATGTAAGCATTTGGTAATGTTGTTTCAGTTACAAAATTTTAAGTGGGAGTATAGCAATTAAGTGAGAGCAAATTGCATTAAGATTCCTTCAAATAGTTCATCAAACCCTTTAAAGCCAGCACACAGCACTAAAACCTTAATAGCAGCTGATGGCCTGACAAGTTATAACGGTAAAAAAACTGCAACAGTTTTAATTGATTTAAAATGTAAGCTCCTGCTTCCTGTGACATTTCATGAGTCACTGCTTAGTCCATTACTGTAGGTGAGCAGTTTATCATAACAACCATTCATCACATCAATAAACCCTGTGCACAAAAATAAGTGAAACCACCAGGAAGCAGCTGCTGTAGACCTTCTCAGCCCTCCATGAAAGGATGTGGTTAGTCTTTTGTGTGTCCTGTAAAAAGCTACCACAAGTTCTTTATTTTATGTCTTCTTTTATGTTTCCATTATTTTACAAAAAAATAAAAGAAAACATTTTTCACTACAAGAAATTTTAATTTTTCAATTCTGCTCATGTATTACTCATTACCTTTGAAGTAAACTCTGCCATATTTGACTGAGGGTATTTAGTCAAATCAAAATTTTGACTGGATATTCTGTAGGTGGAAAACTTAAATCTTTAGCGCCCCCCAGAGGGACAAAGTTGTATCAAGATGGAGGGATAAATTAAACAACCAGTGAGATTTTGTTACTTAAATGAGCCAGTGGGTGGAATATCATTTAAAATGGTGAAAGATTCAGGAACAGGAGTTATGGAAAGACATTTGGAACACTTTAGCATTAATCTTAGACATTAATTCTGTTCATTTAGTATATCGAGTCGAATTCGATTGTCAGTATTCTTTTGATGATATAAATCCAAAGGGTCAGTTACAGTACCATTTATTTACCACTAGAGGTCAGGGCGGAGAAACAGACAAGCATTGTACCTTATGAGGCACAACCAATAAAATTAACACTTAAGTTATGAAAAGGCTTCAGAAAGAAAAAGAAGTTGAGTTTTGTTGGCAAAAGCATTTTAAAGGACAAATGAATTCTCAGTCAAGAAAGCTGCAACATTGTAAATTATTGAACTATAAAGATATGGTTGAAACAGCTAGAAGACATTAAAGCCACAGGATAAATATATTCAGTGAGGACCGAATGAGACTCAGCAGAATGATCATCAGTATTGTTAAATTATTTGTATGTAAGATATAAGGTCGAAATCCAGTATGCGTCTTTACTTGAAAATATCCCCTTAAAGACTTGTATCCTGTAAAATTGATTTTATTTCTAATTAGCTGCATTTTTTAAAAAATTTTTTGATACATTTAGATTGCATTACAACTCTCTGTTTGTCCATCCTTAACACTGTCTTTTATATAATTGATTACTCATGAAAAATATGTATTTTATACATAACATTTGTGACAAAAATGCAGATTTGACATTAGTGGGGATTTTGGTTGTTGTGCTACCTAAAATCTCAGTAAATTCTATCTATATACCTGTCTTCCTACTGACTCCTTTTCAGGTTTTATTTATGTGTATTTGAACAATATTTAGGACAGTTGCAGGTAGCATATTCACTTTGACAAACCTACACTTGATTTGCTGTATGAAGCTAATTTTACCCACCATTTTATGCCTCCATTGACATTTAAGCCTCTTAAGATGATACACAATCATGGAATTAAAATATGAGAAGCTGAAAAGATCCCACCACTGCCATGTTCTGAGGGTACCAAACATGTTAATTTAATCACATTTTCTAAATTAAACTCATCCATAAATGCTTAAGTAACCAGGCTCCTGAGGAGCTCAGTGATTTGTTACCTCTTAGGCAACACTAAAGTGCCCTTTCATAAATCCTCTTTTGGCCAGATGTCTTGCTCCCTGCATAGAATCAATATTTGGAACTTTTCAACCATACATCAAAATGGATAAACTTTTTTTGAAGAGATGGTTGTGTCATGTACTCAGGAATAAATGTACTACTTGTTGTCATTTTGTGTTGTATTATAAATTGTGTGATTGATAAGTGTATTAATGAGTATAAATGATGTGATATGTGGCATCAGTTTGTGGTATGCACCTGTCCCTTTAAAAATTAACTTTGATTACATAAATGAATATAAAAGACTCAGATGGATGTGATTTTTTTTTAAAAAGCAAACATTTTTTTAAAAATGCAGATACTAGTGGAGAAAACCAGTTGGTCACCAATAAACACCAACACAATGGGTGGCTATTGGTTGTCATTTTTTATATTATTATCACACACACACACACACACACACACACACACACACACATATACACATAAAATAATACTCCCAAACAAGAACGAACTTCAACATTTAGTGTCTTTATAAAACAGATTTGCAAAATATAGCCAAGGCTCATTCATTTAAATACGCATAAATAGCATGAAAATACTTTCCCATTTCAATTCGATTCATTTTTTACTTTTTTATACACAAATTGGAGATGAACATTATATGAAAAACAGGTTGATTTGTTGCAGCAGAAAAAACACAAGCATACAGTATAGCTAAAGCGGCAGTTGATTAGTCAGAAATATATAATATATACCTCTGAAAACACATATTCATAAACATTAAAACAAAGTCTTATTCAAGTCTGTAAAATATCAAAGTACACATCTTTGGATGGATGCCTCAAAGTTTTTTTTAAGAGCAATATATATATATTTTTTTACATCATCAGCAACGCAACCGTAATTAACACCACCACGGCCAAAAGGTTTGTGTCTATGTACAATAGTGCAGATGAAGAGCTTAACTTAGAAGAAGGCAGTGGAGGGATAATAAAACATTATCAAACATCCTGATTTATTAGACTTCAAGTGGGTTCCCTTTGTTTTGCACAATTTTAAATAAGCATGTTTGAATCAAGCATATGTTCTACTTGCAGGACTTATGCCAGTATATGCTCTACTTAAAAAAATGTATGTTTGTTTTCTTTTTTTGGACATTGATCCTTTTTTTTAACACTAAAACGCAACAACCTTTGTCCAAAATAAAAATCATTGGATGCAGGCTTATTTATGTTTTTATAATTTTTAAAAATGTGTGTCTAATCCACCCCCCTTTCATGATGAAATGTTATTTTATCCTTTTCCCACAATAATAGTTTGATTGCTTTTGTACAGTTAAATCATACGTTTTACATTCAGCATTGTGACCAATTCAACATTGTAACGATTACTATAAGTCCCCTCTGGATGTTATTTATATTTTCTTGCATTAAAGTACTTTTTAGTTTAAAAGCCTCATCTTATTCTACTTCAGAGGACATTGTGGAGTTATGTACTTTCTGAATCAATAGCATTTTAGACAATTGTTTTTGATAAATTATGCATATGACATACATAACAGCATTTGGATATATTTTCCTCATTAGCAGTGTCAAACTATTTGCAACTTCTTAAATGCTCTCAAGATATTTGTAAACATTCACAGGGCAGAAACAAATATTTAACATGACATCTGTGAAATTTTTAGTCAGACTGTTTTCCAAAAAAATAAAAACTAAAAGTCTGTTTTACTACGGCCACATCAGCAGGCTTCAAAAGGTCCATTGATCTCACTCTTTCACTTTTTAAAAAGGTGCTTTAGCTTCCTGCAGCACAACAGACAAAGACATTACAAGAGACTTTCTTTCTTGTCTTTTTGTTTTTTCTTCAACAGATACACAGTTCACTTGGCTGACTCAGGGATGGGTGGAGCTCGCTCGAGTCTCATGGTCCAGGGGTCAGAGGTTGAAGCATAAAATGGAGAGTGGGTAAGTACTTCTTCTCCAGCCAGGGCAAAGGCAAACACTCCTCTCTGCCTCCCTGCCCCTGCCTTCTCCTCCTCTGGGACGTGCTTCCCATCTGCTCGCCTTTCCTCCCTGTTCTCCCTGTTCACACCGTCCCCACCCGTAAATCCCAAACCTCTGTTGCTGAGGCCAAGCATCTCCCCGAGTCCATGATTCTTGACTCCCTGGTATGCATGACTCAACCCGTTCTCCTCAAACCGGTTGGTAGTGGCAGCTGGGGGACACAGGAAGTTGCTGGATGGTGTGGACCGCCAAGCAGCTGGCTTTCTTCCTCGCCGGGGCCGGGAGATTCGGCAGCTCTGCCTCTTGATGTGTCGATGTAGGTGGTCAGACCGTGTGAAACTTTTGTAGCAGTGCTCACACTGGTATGGACGAACACCCGTGTGGATGCGCAGGTGGTTCTTCAGGTCATAGTTGTGGACAAACTTAGAGTTGCAGTGAAGGCAGATGTAGGGCCGCTCACCTGTGTGCTTCCTCATGTGAATCTTGAGCTTGTCTTGTCTGAGAAAAGAACAAAACCACATGTTTTCATTTAGTGTTTTCTAAGTATAAAAATTAACACATGAATGATAACACTTCACTTATTTACATTTAAGATCTGGTCTAATATAAGTGGATTTAAAAGTCAGTTCAGATGATTTGTCTCCACTGACTTCATTAAAGTTCTGCCCTAAATACAGGTGGAAAATAAGCCAAAGCAAGAGTATGTAGGTGAGTGAGTTATCACTAATGCAAAGAAACCAGCGGAGGGGGCTTTCCACTTCTAGCTCTTTGATATTTAGATCTGGTGAAAACAAATTAACCTCAGTGAGAAGAGCATGGGGTACTTTTCCGCTTACCAAGCTGATTTACATAACCTGGTGCTTTGAAAAGACATAAGAACATTGAGATCTCTAGATAATCTGTGTGAAGTGTGATGTGAAACACTTGAAGTGTTGATGATGTGATAAGAAGTACTGCTGCACGTACCTGGTGAATCGTACTTCACAGATAGTGCACATGTATGGTTTCTCTCCTGTATGTGTCCTCATGTGTCGTGGCAGTTTCCCAGCTCCTTGGATGACCTTGTTGCAAATTGGACACTGCTGTGATGCTTTGGGCTTCATCTTCCTCTCCTCTTCCAGTTGCCAAGGCGGGAACAATGCTCCTAGGTGGGATGTGGAGCTCAGAAAGTTCAGGTACGACCGAAAGTCAGCTTCGTCCTTTATCTGACCGAGAGCGTGACCTTCTGACGGCACTGACCCAGTGTTCATGGTGCTGCCTAAACCTGAATTGACAAACTCTTTCAGGAGGCTTCCATGTAGCAGACTGAGCGGGACCTCCTCCTTCATCTCCTCCTTTATGATCTCTCTTTTCACAGCTAGATCAAGGGGAATGGAGGCCTCCAGTGGTGCGGGGTTAGGGAAGGCCTGGGGGAGCCTGGTTTGCGGTGAGGCTCCTGCGTGGGGAAGCTGGTGATGGCTAGGGTCTAGAAGCTGCTTTGGGAAGGCTGGGAACTCAGCAGCCCACATGGAAGGGTAAAAGCCTGGGAGGAGAGGGGAGAAGTTGGCCCTCCTGTCCAGTGTTGACATCCGGGGGTACAATCCCTCCTGAAGGAGAGACTCAATGGAGAAATCCTTCAAAGCCCGACTCTCCATACTCTCCTGCAACACAAGACAGCTCATGAGTTTTTTAAACAAGGAACAGTCATTTAAAGTCTTATTTTTTTCTTTCAAATACAATATTAGTTACAGAATTTACAAAATTTCCAATATCCACTGTACCTGTTTTCCTCTCATTGTGTCTGGAGACTGGGACTGGGACGACAGGTCAAACTGCTGGTGGTATGCGGAGGTGCTTGGAGGCGGGGAGTCCTCTGTCCCATGAGGTGTCTGTTCCCCCCTGCTTTCAGATGACTGCACTGACCTCTCGCTGACATTATCCTCTTCATCCTGCTCGTCCTTTCTTGACCCAACTTCCTCCTCCTCATCCTCCTCTTCTTCCTCCTCCTCCTCATCTTCCTCTGCATCCTCCTCTTCCTCTTCATCCTCTTCTCCCTCCCCCGCTCTCCCTCCTCCGCCGCCTCCACCTCCGCTGTCCATTATCTCCAGGCAGACATTGATGATACAGGGGATCTCCAGCATCTGCGCTGCGTTCAGGATCTCTTTAACGTTGGATGCCGTCACAGTCAGAGTAGAAGTGTATGCGAACTCCAGGATGGCTGTCAGAGAATCTGGAGCCACAAAGTCGATTTCGTACACAGCTGCTGCGTGATGGTGATCCCCACCGTCGGTGGTGGCCACTGTGAAGAGCTTTTTGAAGTACTGGCTGCATGCTGCCAGAACTGAGCGATGAGTGCGATACTCCTGGTCACGTACAATGAGGATGACATCGCAGAGCAGACCATCTCGACGCTGTTCATTGAGGCTGCAGAGGACATCAGTGCTGTGATTCGGGAAGGGGATCCCAATCAGGTCCTCTTCTCTGTGATGAACCATTCTCCTCTCTCTTTCTCTGCTGGTTATCTAGATAGAAGACAATAACAATGAGCTGTTAAGCGACACTTGAATATGAAAGTCAAACTGAAAAGTTTGACCTATTTTTTGGAACCCACATTCGGCTTTCAAAGCCTACATTTATCCTCACTTGTAATTTCATTTTCACTAAAAGTCTTGTCACTTGTGCTGTGCTTCTGGTGTAACCTCATTGTGTTGGAGAAAGCGATGCATCAGTTGTTCCGGAAGATAACCCCCTTCTAATCTTTCAAAAGCCTATAACTGCATTTAACAATTACACCATTTGAAAATATATTTAAAAAAATTATTTTACACTCTTTGGTGTGACTGGATCCAAAAATATTCAGTCTGCCTCAAGAGAAAAGGATTTTTAACACATTTCACAAGTTGTGACACTATTTTCTAATCCAAAAAGATGAGAGTGACATATGTCCTGCACAAAAATATGGCTGTTATGCAAAGAATTGAACTAATGAAAACTAACAACAATATGGATGATACATGATAATAAAACTCAAAAAAATGTTTATGTTGTACACATTGTCATCTGATCTTTCTTGCAAAGGTGATTGTGATCTCAATAAGACTTCCTGTAAAAGTGAAGCTCTACAAACAAATTAACAAGATAATATGTCAGAAGGGCACTGTCTTGATTTGGATCATAAAAAAGAGGTGTGACTCGGAAAAGGAGTAAAACAAATAGTTTAAATTGTGCAGCCAATATAATAAGTTATGATTTAATCAGACAGAGGAGTCTATAAAAATTGAAAAAAAAGGATACAACGATTAACTTAAACATGTCCTCTCCTGTATAAATCATTTTCACAAGGACACAAAGGACTGAGTGGCATGGTTGGTTTCTCGCTCCCTTAGCAAACAGTCAGTCACAAACATTTTCGTTATCGCAGTAATGAAGCAATACTTGATTTTTGTCAGCAGGGATTCTCCTGAGGAGGAAGTGCTGACAGGAAGGTGATTAAGAAGATAATGAAATAGGATCTAAAACACTGATTTTAAAAACTGTAACAGGAGTGGTCCACAGCTCGCCTTGCATCTGCACCTCAGTTTGAAAATGGAGTGTCACTGATGAGAAGCAGCATTCAATCATCAAACAAAGGATTTTCATTTGAATAGATTGAAGCTCTTAACTGAAGCTGATATTGTTAACACAATGAGTGACAGTCCTGCTTTATTAAAATATACTGTAGGCATGCTTGTTTGTGTGCCATCTGTGCAGCAACGGCAACAAGTGGTAAATACAGCATGTCTCATTTTGAGCAAATATCACATCGGGTAATATTTATTCTTGACTGTGTTATTACAATTTCTTGTAGGAATGCATTGCAACTGTGCCAGTTAGGGAAACCCGTCATCTTGATATTATATTAAATTAAACCAAATTTTTTTTTGTCTGATACTTAAACATGCAATGAAGTTTGATAATAAGTGCATGAGGGTGACAGTGATAATGTGTGTCAAGTCCATCTTTATTGTCTGCTTCCACCAGATATGAACACGAAGCAAGCTGATACCCTCGTTTAAACAATACAGTGTGTGATTGGGATGTGGTGAGAAATGTAGAGAACAACAAAGGAGGTCAGATTGTACTCTAGATACTGTATCCTGTCAAAATGCTTACTTTGCAGCCTGCCCTCCTCGCACTCAATTGATTCACAGCGCAGTGACTAAGAGCTTGATATGGCAGATGCTGCCTTGATGCACGCACAAAAATTCTGTTCACTTTTCTTAAACCCATTATTCCACAGCTGCCTGAGCTTCTACCTGTTGATTCACTGTGCTGCTGTTTACAGTTACGGTGATAAAACCCTGTCTGGCAGGGCGCTCATTCATTCACTATGAATAGAGCTTAAACTTAACCGTCCACACTTGGTGGTCACTGGAGGCATGTGTAGTTAAATACTTTGAAGCGGGCTCACTCACCGCAGCTGCATTGTTGACTGGCTCTAAATGGGCCAGGGCTGAAGCCACATAGACTTGCACACACGCACACACAAACACACACTCATATGCACACACACCCACAGCACAAGTGTCTTGCTTTCTCTTTTGTGCTGCAGCAGATCTCACCATAGGGGAAAAAAATAAAAAAAACTGTTTCAGAAAATCCCTTAGTTCACCTGCAGGTATACAACTTGGATACCAATCTTACATATAGTTTATTCTTGTCGATCTTGTTGCTAGGTGACTGTTGCTATGTTCATGCCATTGATACAGTGTGGACATAATTAAAATGTCTATAGAGGGGGTGGTGGTATAGGATATAGGCCCGCAGACCCACTACACAGAACTACCTCGATGGGAAACTGGAACAAAAGAGCAACAGAGAAAGTTGCAGTTGTCAGCTGATGACATTATACGGTTAAAATAGAAATAATGAATTATAAAAGGAAAAGGGATTTTATCTGTATTAAATGTCATACAGATCCTGCACAATAAACTCCGGTAACACACGGCAGTTTCAAACTTTTCTCAGCGCTTCTGTTGTGCCCTCTGCAGATTAATGTTTCCTCCACAAAGATAGGACAGTATCCTTTTGCTATTATATTTCACACCATGTGCACAACATCCATAAAAGTAATTGCATGGGTAAAAGGTGAGAGAATCTCCAGTCAGGGAGTAAGGGAGAGATCAGATGGCCCTAAAAGTTCCCTAACAGGTTGCACAAACACCAGCGGAGGGGCCCCTCCCTGTAACAGCCTGCCAAGGCAAACAATAGTGCAGAGCTTGGAATAACACTGAGTGGATAAGAGGGAGAGAAAAAGAGTCTGACTGGGAGGGCTCGAGCGAACCCACTGTCATTCGTTTGCTCTCAACCCATCTCACCCACTCGTGGAACTATGGGACACGTGCTGCTGTTGCTGTTTGTTCGCCTGGTGCCCCAGTGAGCACCACTCCCCTCTGTTCCCACTGTTCGCCTGCCACCAGCTAGCGCTAGCTCTTAGCGGCCGGCCCCTAATTACAATGTGGAGAGGATCTAAGGAGGATGTGCCACATAGACAGGGAGGGGAGGAGGGCACAGCTTTCCCACCACAAGGTCCTGGAGCGACATTTCATCAGCCAAACAGCCTTAACCCTTAACACACACACACACACACACACACACACCCCTCCACCCGTCAGAGCAGCCAGGGTGGGGACGCCTTGTGAAAGGGCTCTGATAATTACTGTTTAAGTCATTTGCTCTTTATCCATCTGACTCCTCTAGCAGAGTCATGGAAGGACAATACAACTTTTCAATAACTCTTTTATTGAACAGTTTTAATGGTTCAATAAAACAACCAGTAATTATCAGGTGCAGCATTTTTGAATGAATGAATTGGGAAAGTCATATTTTGTTGCTGTCACCAGCTGTGGTACGTATTTCTGTTTATCACGCATGCATCACTGAATTCATTTACTGAAAAGAAATTTCAGTTCCACGCTAAAAAACTATTCATATCAAGCTCAACTCAATTATTAAACTGACCTCTAATGGATAGTCTTGCCTCTCTGTGTATCTCTCTTTCCGCCTGCCTGTACCGGCCACTTCTCCTCTCATGCCTCACTTAGTCACTAACACTTTCAACTTAGCACTCCCACCCCAAATTATGTGTCACCTCCATTCAGTGTTGTCTTTCTCCCAAGAACTTCGTCTGCTTTCCGTGCTCTGACCACCACCTCCTCCTCCTAATCATTCTCCTCTCCTCTCCTCTCCTCTTTCTCCTCTCCTCCTCCTCCTCCTCCTCCTCCTCTGCAGCTGTATCATCATTATGCCCAGAGTGAAGCGGCTAACTTGTCCCCAGCCCTGACCGCTCAGGCCACAAATCAGCAGCTAATGTCCATCTCAACCCTTGTCACAGGCAGACACTCATTTGGCCTGTAAGCTACTACACCCAAAGCCTAGTTTATCCCTGTCAGGCCAGTGCATCCACCTGACCCATAAGCTAAATCACCAGCAGCCAAACTTTACCCCTGTCACCAACTGCCCATAGCAAACACCTGCTAAACAACTGTCACAGATGGACAATTGCACAGCCAATAACTTAGAGTATTGACAGCCAAAAGTCATCCTCTTATTAAGAGGAGACATTCATTTAACCAACTGTGTAAGGTAGTCCATTATCACCAGTGCACCTGTTTCTGGAGGAGGCACTTGCTTGGCTGGTGTTTTAGATGACAATTGTCTGGAACCTATAGGCCGCATAGGGGTGATTTAAAACTGTGCCTTAATTGCTGTCAGTTTAAGCAGGTGAAAGGTATATAATGCCAGGAACACAATACAGGCATTTATCCTGACAATAATGATGAAATGTCTGGGCCAAATATGAGCGTTGAACTGCATAAGTTTTGTTTAAAAGTTGAAGAATTACTTGAAACTTCCTTGTGTTAAGTTCTGTGTGCATTTATACCACATTTAAAATAAATTATGTTAATGGGAACGATTGTACTGCCATACGTGTTCACATTAATGTTATACAGACTGACTCATTAAAAATAAATGTCAGGAGAATATCGGCCTGTGCGTTGAAGACATTTCCCAAAATCTAGAAGCGCATACCTCACTTTACACAAATAGGATTCTCATTTAAATCTTTCAACAGGTGTACCAGCAAATAATCAACAATTTATGCCTCTAATTAATACTAACTTTGTATTGATTGGAAGTATAATAAATTGGATAATTTGAAGAAAATCTCTGAATCTAGTCTCAAGAGTTTTGGAGGCCAATTCAACTTGCTCAGCTCCTTAAAGAGCCTGTTTGCACTAAGTGTCATCTCTCCAGCCTTCAGGGGGGCCCACAGCAACACACCATTAGTTCTCTCACCCCAAAGTAAACAAAAGTTTATAGTTTCACTGCTGAATATCGGTTCAGTGACTAAGAATGTTGCTCTTAGACTATTTGCTGTAAAACGAAGGACTGTTTGTTTCGTATTTTACAGGTAATGTTAGTTGATGTCTTTGTTTGGTCAGAATAGAGACCCTCAAATCGACAGAGAAAGATTGAATTTAGTATCAAAAGTGAGAAAAGATTAGTACTTAAATAATAAACATCTACTCTTTGAATAGGTTTTGTAATTTAGCCTTGGTTAAAAATATGTGCTTTTACATTTATATTTTTCTGACAAAATGGATCCCTGAAGAGAAAGGTCTGCTTTTTTGAACATTGCCATCACTTTCTAAAAAAAAATGTTATTAAAAAAGGAAGGTCCAAGAGCAAAAGTTTAAACTCTTTCCTACACTGTGGCAGGGGTGGAGGTTTAAAACGAAGTTATGGGACTTTATCAGTGTGACAATACATGATTACGCAAATGTCATTTATTTATGTTATCGATCGCCTTTTCTCGGTTTGAGTACGTATTATAGCTACTCTTTTAAAATGACTTCATTAATGTTCCTGTATCTGTTACAGCAGCAATATAACACAACATTAAATATTCCAATTTTACATTTTTATACACAATTTTATGTATTTGATTTCTGCTCATAATTTCAATCGAGAAATTAGTGAGTGCAAACAGATCCTAACAGGTGAATTAAAAACAACAGCTGGTAAACACTTTTAATGGTAATACTAGTCATGGCATTTTGTAACTACATGAGGTAAGAGGTCTATAAGCCGGCTGACAACAAGTCTGATGTAAATAGCAATTTACAGCTCAGCCTCAAATCCATAACATGTTTTTATTTTGTCCTCACGCACAAACATCCCCTTCAACTTTATGAATTACCTGAGTACTTTTTTTTGGAAATAAAGGAGAATGTCATATAGATATTGAAGATCTAAAATTAAAATGTATAATTACCACTGGAGACAAAACACATACTTAAGTCCACTAAAACTACCATGTTTGACATTGCCAAGACGAGCTCTGATGCGATAAACGCTCATGCTATTTCCAGAATCTTTTAGCACAACCTTTACACTATGGCCTAAATAATTACACGAGTCATTAAGTGACTTTGTTGACCTTTTGCACCATGTCAGGCCTTTATGATCTAGAGTATTAGGTTCCTATAAACACTGTGTAAATAGAGACGCTAAATGATGCACGTGTGCTCTCTGTAACACAGTGCACAAGTGCAAGCTTGTTCACACACACGCACACTCTGTAACAGTGTGACGGATTATCATGGACATAATATGCACAGACACACACCCAAGTTCATGCTCCAAAAGTCTGGCATCCACATAAATTCACACATGTCTTGATTCGTTCCCCAGCATTCCACAGCGCTCAGCAACCATCACCTACCGTACCTTCAGTTTCTCGATTCCCCTCACGTGTCTTTGTATTTCCAGACTACTAAGAGGCTCTGTTGCTCCTCGCTTGACCTCTCAGCATTGCCCTTTTTAATTGAAACACAGCTGCCTCTCTCTTTGCCGGTCTGTCAATCAGTCAGCCAGGCAGTCAGTCCATTCACAAGCTCCCCACACCAGCCATGGATGCCCATTCACAAAAATGAAAAAAAAGAAACACCCAGGGAGGAATATCCAATGGAGAGAAGCAAAAGCAGCGCAACAGAGGAGAGCAGAGTGTGATTCTTGGGTCTGTCTGTTTAGCAGAGTGGCTAGTGTGGAGTTAAGAGTCAGGCTCACTGTGTGTGTGTGGCTCATGTAGGACGAGCGAGAGAGTGAGAGGAAGGGAGGGAGGGCAGCAGCACTGCGCTGTGGAGATGTCGCACCACTAGTTTTTATAGCAGGGTGGGTAGCTGGAAGATAATAATACCCCATCCTCCTCCACAACACAAGTTTAAGCGCACTGTGTAATAAGCCCATGGCGCAGACACCCTCTGATTTAGGTCAGACAAAATGAATTTTTAGTTGTGTTAGAGTGGATTTTGGTATAAAGGGACCGGGGCAAAGAAACTCTAAGGGGTTGTTTGGGGAGACTAAGGGAGGGTAAAAAAAAAAGGGAGAAAAAAAAGGAAATGAGAAAGAGAGAGAAAAGTTGAAAACTATTTTGTGCACCTCTGTTGGTTAGTCTCAAGCTGGGATGAAGAGATGTACAGGAATAAAAGCAGTAATGCAGCAGCAGAAACCCAACTGCAACTTAAAGCCTGTTGGTTTAATTTTTTACTTCTGTTTAAAAATGGAGTCATGCTATTATCTCTTATCTATAATCATACTAACATTTAGCAAGCTCTTTGAAACCTCTGTGCATGTGTTCAAGCAGTACAGGGTCAAAGACAGGTGGAAAGATCCCCACTGGGCAATTTGAGCCTACATTAATATTCACTCACAACAGACTGATCATTAGAAAATAATAAAAAGGTGTGTGTCACACTGCATTTAGTACCGTTAACACTTTCTGAATCAGTCCATGGTGTCAGTTTTAACGGAAATATTACCTAAAAGCAATCAAAGGCAAGACTGAGCCACAAACGTTCAAAAAACACCACAAGCAACTTTATCAGACTTATTTGCCTTTTAGCTGAAACCTTTTTTTTTAAAAACAAGGTTTCAAAAACCAGGTTGAGGAAAGCAGAAGGCCAACGTCAGATTCCTGTTTTGAGTCAGAGAGCACCACTGCAAGATAACAGTTGGTGAGCTCGCCACCACCTCAGTCTGCGGAGGGGAGGAGGAAGTTAATGCAGAGATTCGTAGAAAATAGAAATTACTGTAGAAGAAGAAATCTGTTAGGCAGGGGTTTGGAGAGATATTCAATGAGGAGACTGAAGAAAGAGACATGTTAGTTGCAACAAGTTCACGGCCACACAATTTTAATTGAACTGATAATAACTTCCAGTTTGTTTCAAAGTATATGTGTGTGTCAATGACATAGCCAGTAACAAACGGAGAGAAAGAAAAGGTAGAAAAAGTGTTTGCCCTGTTTTCACAGACAGGCTCAATGTTATGACATAGCACGTTCACAGGATCTGAAACAGCCATCAGGTTTTCCTGTATGACATCATTAAATCACGCCCTTTGTAATACTTCTGCTTTTTTTTCAATTTAGTTTGCTTACAGTAGGAGGGCTTCAGTGCCTGAATGAAATATACTGCACCCGAAGAGGAGTGCTTTATTTTCCCCAAACTGTTGGTACAGCGATCAAACATACAATTCAGAACAAATTCTAGTACTTTCAGGAAGGAAGAATATGCAATCAGCCATTGTTATCTCAGTGGTTGCCATACTTTCAAATCTACTAAAATATTTTCAAGCATTCATAAATCATGAATCATGACCAATGAGTAGTCAAACTGTGTTGAGTTAACCTCCACAAACAAGTAGACATCAGAGTGTAGATCAGACTGCTATACCCACTCCCCTCAGGGGAAAACGCGGACCGAAGCGAACCACAGCCCATGCCCTGGTGGTTTACACTGTTTTGTACAGGGTGAGAGCTGAGGTCAGCTCACGTTGGCATCTAGTATATATAAACAGGGTTAGCCACTAACTGCAAGCAGGCCAGCCAGACGGCCAGAAAAACATTTGCAATCCTATAAGATCGGCTATCTATTCTAAACACACCGCTGCCGTCATAGCAACACATTGTAAGTAGTACCTGTGTGAATGGTTTGTTCTGAACTCTGTACAACTGCAGGCTCTTGTGCTGCATACTGTCAGAGTGTGATCGACACAAACCAGTGGTCTAATGGTATAGAAAAAGGCGTAAAATGTACTGATTTGCTCTTTAGTTCATGTCAGTGGGGTAAATGTATAAGCACTTAGCTCATTTGCAATATGTGCACAGTAAAACATGGCTAAAAGGCAGATTTACCCAGCATGGCTTGCAAAAGTTTTACATATTGTAATACGAGCATAAAATCAATTATATTATTGTCCAAAGAGCAAGAAAACTGATCTTCAGTGTTATATATTTCTGTAGCATCATAGTCAGGCTGAATATTGATTTCTTTCCCCTCTCCACCCTTCGGGAGTGTTAGGCTACACCAAGAAGTGGTGAGTCTTGTCGCTCAGTCTGAGTGCTAACAGTCACAAGACACAAGGATTCAAGGGGCTGAGTAAGAGTCATCTGTTTTGTCTGTCTGTCTGTTTGTCTGGCATCACAACGTACCTGTTTACTGCCACCTGCTGCGGCCCAGCATGATGCACGTACCAGGGCACCAGATTGGCACTTTGGAGGGGGGCTGGGGTGTGAAGCCTCATTACATGAAGTTTGTCTCATGGAGACTTTGATGCTGTACTAATCTTGGCTGACTGGAACAGTATTGAAAACACTTTTCGGAGCAAATTTCTAACAGAAAAATATCTTGAACATACACTTGACTAAAACTGGCTCATTTAAAACGAAGAACTCATCAGAATATCTGTGTTATTGCGGCAATACAGCCACATACCATAACAAAAGGACACATTCACTTACAGGCTTGTTGCTATGATGAATTTACTTCTCAGAAAGGTTAAGCTATTAGCCCTGAATGCTGATATTTAATGCTATTGACATAACAAGTTCTAAAAAATATATAAAGGTTAAGACAAAAAAAGACTTCTCCTTTATTTTGAAAATGTGTGACATTTAACATAGAGCCAATGTATCGCTCGTGTTTAGATTTTCTACAGGCATACCTAGAACACTATAAAAAATCAATAGCTCTCTAGTTATCTGCCCTCTCAGTTTTAATCTGCATAGTGTTTTACCACTTTTTAAACCTAAGAACTAGCCATCCAGTTAGCAGCTGAAGGCTTTCGAGAAAAACATGAAGACAGCCTGTCCAAAAACTGTTGGTGGCCTGTATCATTTATTCACCTACAGCATTGGCCTTCAAATCTGCTGTGGCTTGTAAGGAAGTGGTAATTACATCAGTGTTGCAACTTTGTCCACAAAACTGTACCTTTACACTGGTGCAACAAAATTAAGTAGAGGATAGTTTGGCCCATAGTTTTGTTTTGTTAGTTATAAAACTAGTTCCCGTCAGTTCTGTGGCGTTTGACCACACTGTAAGACAAAAAGAGTTGGCCCTAACAGCCATGCTTGAAGGCACGGGGACTTAGATGGCCTTTTGTTCTGAAACCCCAATAATCAAACATGTCAAAAAAGTTTTTTTGAATACAGGTACGCAGAAAACAAGTGGAGACTGTATTGTGCAATGGGTTTTCAGTGCAATGGGTTTCAGTTTGACGAATGGACTTTGAGTCCAATGGGACATTTTTCTTATTATTGCAGATTAATAATGGGTCCATGGAACAGTGGGAAGTCTCTGAGAAACTGGGCAGGAGATCGGATGCAATAAATGTTTAATTAGTAATTGAGTAAATGAGATCAAACAACACTATCTGTCGCTTCTGGAAGTGCCCAGAATGTCATGTGTCATGTTTACAGCCAAGTGACCAAGCCCTTCAGTTGTTGTAGTAATTATAACTCTTTCTTGTCTATTAAGAGCAAAGGAGTAAGTCAGTTGACTTGTCTGTGGTCAGTCAAGGGATCGTCATGAATGAATAGATCAATAAAACATTAGACTTGAAACATAGGTGACAACTGATTCTTTCCTATTTCGAACTGACAGCAAACTTTGTTTTCAAAACCGTGACCACAATCGTCCCCCAACTATATCCTTGTGTTTATTATTGTAATCATGATGACGAAGGTCACTTAACCTTAACAAAGTAGTCATTTCAACCCAAACCATGATTATTCCTTAAACCTTGCCAAGTTGTTTTTGTGCATAAACCAAATCATAACAGTAGCGTTGAGATCAGATCAGAAAGAACTTATTTATGTCGTTCTGGCCAAAACTCATAATTCAATGGTAAATTTGACTGGTTTTGCTAAGGGCTACATTTTCACACAGTCTCTGTTTGAAGGCGTTCATATTGTTCTACTCATTTGTTCACATTAACACTGGAGTACTTCTGTCAACAATGAAAAAAATAACTACAGTTCAAACACTGCTTACTCTCTCACCTCCACACAGCTGGCTAATCACTTCGTGAAGTGTGCATGAACATTGGAATGAAATTGCTCACTGGCCAACTGTACACAACAGGTTTAAAATTATGTGGCAATGGGAACCAGGCAAAATAACTTGGGAAAAGGAGTTCAGGGAAGTATTTAGCAGACCTTCCCCAGATTAATAACTACAGAAACAGAAAAACACAAGCAGTCCAACTTATGCCCTTTGCCCTGGTGCCTTGGACACCAGGTGTGGCCTGATGTGGGAGAGAAGCAGGAAAGGGAGGCAGTCATCCCCCACAGTTCAGAGATAGAGCATCGTAGCAGCCTCCCTGGTCTACACCCCTTGTCTCCAAGGACAGACACAAACACACAGACACACAGAAAAACACAAATGGTGGCAGGCATGTGTGCAATCCCACCACTCACCACCTCACTCTATCACAGACAAATGCTCACAGAGACACACACCTATCTGTCATTGCATGCAGTCATTAGAGCTCACCTTGGAGAATGCCATTCGGTCGAGTGAGGTGAGGGCGTTTACTTTCAGTTTGTGCTTTATACTTTTTCCTGTTTTGTCTTCCTTTCAAACATCCTAATCAGTTTTGGACGCTTCGCCAGAAGGGAGGTAAAGCACACAAGCTGAATATTTAGAACTGCGAGCGCTGAAGATGATGGCGTTACAGTGTATCACAGGTGGCCAAAATGCGTAGTATGAACTCACTGCTGTGTGTGAGGATAACTTGAATGTCTGTTCTGGTGTTTATGCAGACAAATATGATTATTCTTTTTATGTTTAGGAGAATTTTATTTAGTTGTCCGCGCTGAGATATGGAAATGTATTCTGAAATGTGAAACTGCAAACAAAATGTACAAGGAGTCAAACCTCCCAAGCTCCACTTCCACACTGTGGCTTCTGAATGCTCTCCAGTGTTGTGTTCATTTGATTCGCTTGGTGTGAATATTTGTGTGTGAGCTTGTCTGCGAGTTTGGAGGGTCGTGGGGTGAATGAGGACAACTCCTTCTGGTGATAACAAGAAGGAGGCCAGCCTTGGCGGGACAGCCTCTGTCTGCCCTCGGGTAGTATGTGTGTGTATATGTGTGCGTGTGTGTGTGTATGCATGTTTGTGTGTGCGCGCATGTGTATGTGTGTGTGTGTGTGTCAGCAGGAGAGCCCTCCGGCACTCTGGCACCTCCTAATTAAAACCAGTCAGGCTGCAGGGCAGGGGAGACAGATGCCTGTCATGACACACACATACACACACATACACACACACATATGCACAAGGCAGCAGACTGCATTCAAGTGTGATGCATAGGTCAGCTATTTTTGGACTCACACCCGATCTCATCCCACCCACTCAGGTATCACACAGGTAACTAATCTGTATCTGCCCCAACAGAGAGGGAGTGAAATCAACACAGTGGTAAATAAATCACCCTAATAAGACTGTGAATAATCAAAGACAAAGAAATATTAACACACATAATTGTTTTTGTTACCTTACCATCGTGTGTATTCTTTTTTTATGAGTGAACTCCATTATTTATTTTCAGTAGCTAGCCTTAGGTCAGAACAAATTTGGCTAATTTGCTTTAAAATCAGTCAATGAACTCTCATTAGTTTTAGTTCTACTTTAAACCTGCTGGAGTTGGGTTCACACACACTAAGCATGCTGCCTCACACACACTTCCTCATATGCAGTTGTGACCCATAGTAGCTTCCAGATTGACACATCTCTCTTTTCCCCTAGCACAGAATGAGACATAATTGTGCTGAATGTCTGTTACCTGTAGACTCTGTCACATTTTATCTCTGTTCCCCATGTTTGGCCCAGAGCTGCGGGAGACCACATATAGTACTTAGCAGGCTAACTGCTGTTTGTCTGGGGTTGGTGGGTGGATCAAGGCATGCTGCTCTCCTTTCTCTCTCAGTGATTAGATAGCATAAGCAGGCCAGCGAGCCTAACCCACACACTCATGTCTCTAAAACTGCCATCCAGCCCTGCTTTCTCTCTTGCTGCCTCTCACACACAGGTGGGTGGACCCACTTATTCAACCCAGATCTTTCTTTTAGACATTATGAAATCATGCTCTTTTTTTCCCTTTCTTCTTTTCTTCACCTAACTCCCTGATGCTGAATGACATCCGACTCTATGTTTCCTTGCAATGTCTCTGCGGCTCTGCTCTTTAAAGTAGAGCTTTAATTTTCTTATCAACTAGGTGATAATTTTGCCTGATTGCCGAGCACAAGTCTCTCAGCACATGTCACTTGTAAAGGCTTGATGGGTTGCCAGTGGTTGCAAGGGCCTATTTCCTATTATCTAGGTAACGTTCAGGAAACACCCACAATTTGTATATAAATGCTTCATTGCACAACCACATTACAGAGTGAAGCCACTGACATTTCGGAAATGTATGACAAATAAATATTCTCTGATGACAAAGAACACTGTGAAACACAGTTCACAGCTTAATTTAGTTAATATAGCCCCAATATAAATACTATGGCATTACATGGAAATAAATGGTAAAGCAAAAGGTGAAAGTCTTCCATAAACATTGAAGTTATTGTCTCGGGAACCAATGATATGTTGTTATTAAGGAGGACTTTTAAAATAAAAATAAGGGGTTATTTGCAAAAACAAATTTTTATTCAGAATAATTTTCCTAAACTTTTTGGGTTTTCAGACTGATTTGGTTTATCAATTTCAAGAGTGGCTTGTTTTTTTGCAAAAGAACTCTTCAAATATACTGCAAAACTAATGTTACGCACTGATTTAAATGACTAATTCTTGCAGGGATACTATGCAAATCAAGAATTACATAAAAACAGATTTCTAATATTAAAAAAGGCAGGATGTTATTTTTCATAACTGTGTGTTTTATGTCAAAACTTGTGTCACAAATGCTCTATTAAAGAAAAAAATAGAAAAGGGATAAAAGCAAGCGCAGGGACAGCAGAAGCAGAAAAGAGGAGCCTTGTGGAAACAGAGAAATTGTAAACGGAAAGAAAGAATATAGCTTGAAAAGCAGAGGGGGTGCGATTGAGCCGACCTCTGGGAGTGTGAGTGCCTGCCTCCCTGGCTGCTTTGTCGTTTGAGCCAGGCGCTGTGTTTCGTGAGGAACGCAAAAGTACACAAATCCCACAGAAGGAGCTTTTTTGGCAGGGCTCAGGCCTCCCACCCACGGCAGCCTCTTCAAGCCTCCTCCCATCCTCTATTCATCTGTGAGGGGCGGCTTACTCACCCAGCCCAACTCCACACACACACTCACACATACACACAAAACAAAACCTGGACCTCGATCCTACGGAGGAGGGCGGACACGCACGCATGCACACACAAACGACTACTCGGGGCCATTGTGGACATACATTATACATATAGCAACGTGAATACAAGTAGGGGTTTTTTTTAAGTGAAGCTAATTGGATGGCGATTTTTGGCATGGATTCTGTTTTCAAGATTTAGTTTTAGCTGCCGAGCCGGAGTTGAAAACACTGAATCTGAGTTTAGACAACTGTGACAACATGACATCTGTGTCATAGGAGGTTAAAGTCAGATTGTGCTTCCCTGTTTAAATGCTGTTACACGGGCATGCCCACACGCTGTCAGGTGGGAAGAAGGCGTGTGGACACATTCACTCTGTCAGGCTCATAATGAACACATTGCATCGTTTTGCAATTATGAAACTACATCCTCATTCACTTCACACATTCATGCACGACTCTTAAGTCTCTCCTCCTCTCAATCAAGTACTTTGATGCTCTCACGCATTTTTACACGCTATTTTTGCACAAATACAAGGTCAGTTCATTTATAGAGTGAACTTATATATGTTTATTATATAAAGTGCGCCACAGGTGAGATCGTTCAACCGTGAATGTAATCTGTTTCAGGCAATGTTTGTCAAACTCAATGAAACACTTGAACAAAAGACCAAACGGATCAAGTTCAATTCACATAATCCTGGAGAGAGGTAGAGAGAGCTGTAGTCAGGGTGTGTGATGAGAGAAGGTGTGGTAGCGTCTCCTAGACTTTATCCCCATCTAACCTTCAATGTGACAGGAAGTGGTTGCTACAGGGTCTGCTTGTGTTTTCTTTATTAATGAGGAGGGTTGGTAAGTTTCAGACTAAACCTTTTTTTTCTTCAAGAAAGTTTGGCATTTTATTCAGTTTTGTCACTCTTTATGCTGTCACACCTTAAGACCTACACTGACAGTAGCATATGCTTTTTTAAAACTATCATTTTGTTTTGTTTTTTCTCTGACTTGCCATAAAATATTTGATAAGAGAAATGTGCCTGTATAAACAACTTGTCATTGACAAGGTGACAGTCGACCAGCTGATCAGAAGCTGCAATTATTACTTTTTAGATCACAAAATGAAGTGATTTGTAAATGACTTTTATAAGTTTAATAACACTTCAAAGATAATGTTATGCCGTTTCTGAAACTGAAGCCCTGATGTCACTGTCACTAACAGGAAAATGTTGGACATACAGTATAGTAAATACTGATAATTCCGCAATACTTCTGTAAATGATCTAATTACAGTTAGTCAGATTAGGAGTTGAACTCTGTAATACCAAAAACTGATACATCACCTATGGTATATTTATACTCTTAAAGGTTAACACTTACTCATGGTAATTGATGAGGGGGGAGGGCAAAGATGGGAAGATTGTATTATTTTAAACATCACACCTCTACCCCCTCATCTGCTGTAAAGAATAAATTCAATCAGAAGTGATAAATGATCTTTTAACTGACTATGAATTTTCATCTGCCACTTTAAAAATAGTTTCCCAAAGAAGAGATGTTATTGTGTTAGTCAGATAATGAGTTTATTACCACCATGTCAATTAAGACTTGTCTGAGACTGTGTTACTTTTAATGCTATGACTGCTTCTTGGCAGAAGATTTAGACTGAAAGGAGAAGAAATATCATATAGAGATCGACATCTCACACAATAAATCATCATTTAATTAGACAAGTTATCTGTACAATAACAAAAGTTGAATTGATATTAGTCAGTCAATCTGTTCTAGCTTTGTCATGCTTTCTGTTGCTTCCTTCTCACTGTTATGTGCAGGGGGAGGCTTTCACTGTGTGCACATCTGTGGCAACACACACAAAAAAGTTTCTGGAAGCACTGAGAATAACTGAACATCCCTTTTTTTTGTACTTTATGTGCTATTATAAAAAGTCTGAGACATGGAGCGATTTGCAACTTAAAATGGGAACACAGATTCTACAAAAGGTCAGCTATCCTTTAGTCTGATTCGGGCGCTCAGTGGGTAGCCGACAGCTCTTTCATGCTTTGAAATTTTTGCCACAACACACAGAAAATATGAACCTCTCATTATGACTTTTTTAGGTTATGCGAAATAGTAGTACACCGAAAGAAAAAAAATGAAAAAGAAAAGAGAGTGAAAGAGACAGTTAGATGTTACTGACCTTTTAAGAAGAGAAGTTTTGATTTCAGTTCCTCAGTCGCGCACTCAGTCCCTGTCAGGAAACTTAACACTGTCTCAGCTCTGGCAGACTTGTGAAAGCGAGAGCGGGCGAGATAGAGACTCACATTTGCTCTGAAGGTGTGTCAGTGATTTGGAGGAGTGAAAAGGTACCGTTCCATGAAACGGTTATCTAAGGAACACAACAAAACAAAAACTGCTACACCCACCAGCCTCAGCCAACACCCCTCCCTCCTGCTAAACCAAAAGTATTTGGCAGTGTTCCCTATAAGTCCACCTGTGCTTAGGGGAGGGGAGTGACACACACACATACACACACATGCACACACACATACTCACACACACTGGGCCAAGCCTAAAAACCTGCTTGCGAGCTTGGACTGGGTGGTAGGGTAATGGCTTAGACAGAGCTGAGCCGTGGTGCTCTCAGGAGGTGGAGGGTTTAATGACTGTTGGTATCTGACCAGGGCCTGGAGATCTGCAGCCAGGGATGAGGCAGAGCTGCAAAGCTGGGGCAAAGGCCAAGGCCAGGAGCAAGGGCTGGAGAACTAGAACTGGTCATAAAACAGAGGTTGATTTTCAGCTGGACAACTGCACTGGGATTTCAAACAGGGTAGGGGAAAAAATTGGGAAAGAGGTTGCTGCAGAATAATGCAGGGTTGAACCAGTGGGTGGGTCTTTGCTTGTGCCAAACAGGAGCTAGAGGAGTTCATATCAGGTATCGAACAAAAGACATATCAGGGGAGAATTGAAAAGAGTTGAAGAAAGGTCATGTGATATTGAGCTGTTGACAGTATCTAAGTGTATTTGGGCGTGTTCCTCTGTGTACCAGCTCGTACCTGGCAAGACGTAAGAACCATTGTGCTGCTCTGAAGCCCATAATGCTGTGTAATGGGAATATAATAAGAGGGTGTAATCGCTGATGTAGATGCTGCTCAAAGTCATATTAAGTGATATGAAAGGAGGAGGTATCATGGGGTCTACGAATTCTCAAACAGGCTTAAAGGAAAAAAACTGTGGTTTTGCAGGTACAGCAGTGTGAAAAGCAATCACTCATAGTGCTTGTTACCTATATCTGCTGCAAGAGCTCATTGTTTATTTGTACAAGTGCAACTTTACTGTTTTGGTCGACACTAAATGCTCTCATGGCATTGTTCTCGGCCACAGGTTGCAACTTTTTTTATTAAATAAGCTCTGATAACCTACTGAACACTACCTGCTTAGCATTAAACAGCAGAAAGACCCACTTAGCGACTAGCTTTTGAACACTGTTGAACATTTAGCAACTAAAGAGCAAGACATTTACTCAGGAGTTTGTCAAGATCAAAAGAAGTTCAGTATCAATTGCAAGGTCATGCATAATTTAGCACAATGTGCTTTGGGCTAAATGCTAAAGTTAGCATGCTAGTAGGTTCACAGTGATCATGATGTGAAAAAAGGTATATTGTATTCCCCATCTTACTTATTCAATGATGTCACTGTGGCTGATGGAAATGTCATTAGTTTTGCAGGTATTTAGTCATAACTAATTAGAAAAATTAGATTTTAGGATCACTAGAGTGATTACAATCAGATTTCAAGACAGTTCATTCAACAGTGTGCTAAAAACAGTGCGCCAGTCTATGTGGGCTCACCAATCAACCAAATGACTCATTCTTCGAGCATCATGACTGTAAGTAAAAAATTGATGGTTTTCACCCAGTAGTTGTTAATAAATAGCTAGATTGAACATTAGTTATGAAAACTAGATGGTGTTGTGTCGCAAATCTTTGTCGTAAACTGGCCTTAAAGCTTCCCCAGTGAAACAATTTAAGAAGGGTTGAACGGCACGTGTGATGCAGCAATGCGAGCACGCACACTGTTTTAAAGTGCCTCTTGCCAAAGAAGGCCGAGATTCACTGTCATTAATTTTCTGAGCTGCATGTCCAAAAAAGTCTTCACACAGGGAGGGAATGAAGACAAGAGAACCATAAGAAACGTAGAGCAAGATTGCACATTTTTGTTACTACAAGGTAAAATCGCAGATCACTGAGTGGGCGTGATGTGATCCAGCATTATAGAGGAGGGAAAATATTTGCGCACCGTACAGACCATACCATCAAGACATCACACAGAGTTTCCCAGATGTTATATAAAATGCTGGATACAATGCAGGTTACAAATGCCATAATTCATTTGGCAAGTTTGTACTGGAAACATCAACTTCATCTTGAGCTTGAGTTTGACGATGGGTAATTCCAAGTTTTCCAAGCAATGAGCAGATTTTGGTTTTAACAAATTAAATTTGGGCCTTAGCACATAACACTGAATTAAGACTATGATAGCACTGCCCTTTCTTCTAGATGCCTTTTGCAGGATCTCAGAGCCCAACCTCGAGTACACAGCATTTGTTTACAGATATACACACCCAGCAGAGGTTGATCATTTTATGTCCTCTCCTGTATAGTGTCTTCTCATATGGCCACTTTCCTTAAGCAAATTTGCTTAGCCAAAATATTTTTTTAACGGAGCCGCACAACAGGGCAGAGAAACAATTGTATGTGCAACATTGCGCTTTTCAGCTTGAGTTTTAACACCAACCCCTAACCCACCCCTTAGATTTCTTAAAGGCACATCTTACTCAAAAATGATTTTTTTGTTTCATCTGTCTCCGTGAAAAGACTCAAAACATGCCGATAACCACCTCTGAAGTTCACCAATTAAAATGTTATCTCTCATTTGTTTAATCCGGTATCTAAAGTAAGAGGAACTTTTCATCTTACTTTTGGCAAGAAAGTAAATAAGCACATTTTCCAGAATGTTAAACTGTTGCTTTAAGCCAGACAAGTCCCATGAGTCATTTGTTTTCTTTATATGGCAGCTGTACAGCTAAAATTGTTTTTTTCTGTTTTTGTATTCAAAATAATGTTCTTTTTTATGTGAAATAAATAATATTTTTACCAGAGGGAATAATCTATAAGAGCTCTATAAGGGAACACAAACAAAAACATGGTCTTAACACTAGTGGAGTAAATCAATATAAAGTTCACACAAAGTCCAATCATGAATCATTGAGATTGTCCAAAACTTCTTCTCATAGCTCCTTAGAACAACATGATGGGGTGGCTCACAATCATTAGCATAAATCCGTTGGCAAGGTTTACCACCCTGTTAATTACTGGGGTTTCTCAGAAACCTAAGCAAGAGGAGACACATCAAGGGCAGTGCAGCACAGCAAAGGCAGAGTTTTGAGAATTTTGAATTTTTCTCTAAATTAAAAGTGAATAATCTTGTGCAAATTCTGTTTTTGTATAAACAAGTTTCCTCTACGGCATGCATAAATATGACCTCCAACACTGATTAGAATCAGGAATTTTTAATTATGTCTCTGAGTGTGTCTGCTAACCTGCTGTTTTCTTTTTTGTTTGTTTGTTTTTTTGTATTGTACATGAAGCTAGAGTCCAGGGTATAAGACTACCCCCTTTGAATGCAGTAACGAAAAAGGCTTGCAGAACACAAAGCAACAACTCGAAGTTACACCCACATGCTGCTGTTGCTTTCATCCTGCCACCTGTGGAGTGGGTGTGACCATCCCATCCACCAAATCTGTCAGATAGACCTGTTTCTGCTCACAGGCCATGTTTTGGGTGATGGAATCTGTTTTATGAATAGCTTTTGTTGTGTTGCGAGATCGCTGTGTTATACTGTAGGCTCCTCACATCTTCCCACACAGTGAAAAGAACAGTATATGTAGTTATATGACACTTATTTAGGGGTGGCTATTTCATACTGTCATGTGATATGTAAGCTAATGATGTTAATAAATGACAAGCATACAAGTGACCCATGGAATGTAAAATAGCTTTTTCATGATATATTGTGTCTGTTATACTGTACTGTATGTCTACCCTTCTTTCTTCCTGTAAACAGTAAAAATTGGTCCATCAAGATAACTAGAACTAGAGGCAGTAACATGGGTCAGAGGTGTGTAGGTGTGTGTGGGAGGTGTCAGTTTGCAGCAACATCTCCAGTATTATCGGCAGCACTTTTTGCTTCCAAAGGTTCAAACATGTGTCCTAACGCCAGAGATACAAACATCCATCACCCTCTTGTCCTCTTCCACCTCTTCAGGGAGTTGAGGGGTGTACAAACAAAAGAATCTTCAATAGTCATCATCATTGTTCACTGAATTTTAACTTTCAAGTCCCTCTTGATTTTAAAGTAAATCCCGGCATGGCAATGTATTCCTTAAAGAAACTTCACTGGATATTTAAGCGACTGACATGGTTGTTCCAGGGTCTCCCATGACCTTTAAGGGGATTAAAGCCACAGTTTCATAAAGTATTGCCCTCTTCATCCTCTGATCAGTCTACTTTTAATTACTTAAGGTCAGGTTTAGAATGTGTTTATCTCAATGTGATGGTCTAAAAAAATTTAATTTTTTAAAAATCATTTTAAACAGTTAATGTAACAGTGCAAATACGTTCAACAGCAACCTGACCAGAGGTGAATTGAGTAGTCACTGTAGACTGTACAGTAGGTCTTTTGTAGGCCTGTAAATACAAAGAACTCATTAAGAAGTAAACCATGTTAAAATAACTTATGTTAAAAAGTCAGTTACCAGGACTAAGTGTCTATAGCCAGGCCATTCGTAGTCACTGTGATGTATTAAGATAAACCACATTGATCATGGCTAAAATTCTCGGTCGTTCAGATGATGGCTCTGACTTTGTTCAGCTGCCAGAAGCTTTATCATGAGATGGTGAGATTTCCAGGTTTAATTTTTTACCTTGACATCTAGAAGACACTAAAGGAAAGACAAAAGATAAACGAAATTGAGAAAAAATAAATTTTCAGGAACTCTATTTTTTTTTTCAACAGAACTACCACTTGAAAATGTGGGCTGGCCGAAAGGACTGACTGTTCGACTCACAAAGTCAAGAGATTTTCTAGTCCCAGTGAGCTGGTGGCTGAAAGTGACCTGGCAGTGAGTTCACCACCCACACCCCTCCAGAAAAGGATTTTTACATTCACCCAGGTAAGATGAGGCCCAGTTTTTATGTCTATTAGAACACAAAGGGAGAGATGCTGTGTTACAGGCTTGTTAGTCTTAGAATTTGGATGTATCACAAGCACAGCTTAGTGTAGCAATGTAACACTCACAAGGACCATGCTAACATGCTGATGCAAAGCAAGTGTTACTTTAGCTATGTTCACAATGTTAGTTTGGCATGCTGGCATTTGCAAATTAGCACTAAAAGCTAAGTGCTGCCAAGGCTTATGGCAGGTGTTTGATATTAAACAAACCAAATTAAAATTTTGAACTTATCATAGTGCTTGAGAAGTTAGGGGACAACCAAAGTCAGCAGTTGAATGCTTTACAGTAGGCATGTTAAAAGATTATGAGGCCCATTCAAACCACAAATATCTGAACAAAGTTTCAAGCCATTCAATAGTGGTTGAAATATTTCCATCTGGGCGTTTAACTCATCAACAGACTGATCAAAAGTCATGTAACTGGCATTACCTAAATGTAAATATTGCCCCCTTTAGGGCTAGTTAATGTTCTGATGAAG
>JAQNCA010000013.1:15260705-15271261 GCA_029783725.1 Acanthurus tractus
GCTCTATTAACACAAACTCATTGTCCTGTACAAAAGTAATGGCCTAACAAATTTTTTTTTTGTCCAGGAGGTTTTTTCCTCACCCATATTTACTTCTGTCACTTGCCTCAGAACTGCACCTTCTTTAAAACCTTTTTCATGTACATATTACATGAATGTGGTTGTTGATGTCAGCTGTCGCGGTACAGGTTGGTTTTCACCCTTGAAACTCTACTAAATGTCCAAACAGTTTAAGTCAGGTTGAAGTAATAATCTTTTTTTGGCATTATCAGATGCTAGGCTCACAGACCTGTGCGCACACCCAGGGGTGTGAGTGTTTGTGACAAAGGGAGATTAACTTAGGCAGGTAGATGCTTCTTAAGGGGCTAACACAACACTATTTATCCACAGAACAAAACATGTAACTAAGAAACCCTCCCATAGGTGCAACCATAAATGTACTACTATAGTAATCACCAAACCAGTTTAACATGCTTTACCAAAACACAAGCCAGAAATGGAGAGGGTGCCAACATTGCTCTAAAGAAAGAGGTGAAGACTGGAAGGGGAAAGGCGAGGATGAAAGAGGGATGGGGTGAGACTTAAGGAGCTCAACTAAGAAGGCCTAGAAAGGTTTTCTAACTGAGCAAAGTTAATCAGAAGTATCTATGGAAGTGGGAGCCATGACATGAATGTTAACAACAGGTGCTTTGGTTCCTCCTGTCTTAAATCAGATCCTTTATCATAAAAATGTAAGAGCATCTTTTAGATGCAACACTCAAACTTTTGAATTTGTAGTCTCAAAGTTCCAGCAATTAAGTAAATTTCACTGAGGGGATGAGTTCGAGTGCAAGGTACTCAATACGTGTTCAATGAAATTCTGCCTTACAGGTAGCTCTGCTCATCAGTTTCCCCCTTGGCTCTTTGGAGGTGACGACACTAATCAAGACTGAAAGCTGTCTTTGAAATATACTTTTCAGAGGCCAAAGAACATTCGATTTAAGTAACAGGTCAACATTTTGGCCTTAGCACTCTAATATACTCTCACTGGCTTCTTGTCAAGAGGCACAGAAGAGGATTATTACTAATCTTTCTATTTCAGATGTTACAGCTGTAGAGATGCTGCTAGGCCAGCTGTGTCTTGCACACACATTACACAAAGCTAAGCTAACTGGCTGCTTGTTGTAGTTTTGTATTAACAAGAGAGTGACATTAATTTTCTTGTCTAGTAAATTTTAACAATAAAGAGAATAACTGTATTTCTCAAATGTTGAACTATTCCTTTAAGTTTAAATACACAAATAGCACATAAGGCTGTTGTATGTTCTTGTGCTTCTGCCACTGTGACCTGATTACACCTGGCAGCTACACCCAGGGTGAATAACAACTTGGCTCCTGTCAAAGAACTTCTGCATCCAAGACAAATGTTTTTGCAAATCTTGGCATTACACTGCATGCAACAAACACACATTCATAACAAAGCTGGGAAGAAGACAACTCACAACTAGAGCTCTCTAGAACCAAACTGTAAGTTACAATTTCCCTTTAAACCAGTTGGAGGGATCATAACTGTGGACTCAGCAAGAATCTGGGCAGAGTTGTAGCTGGCCAAGGCTGGTGCGTCTGCATACTAATGTTTCAATGGGATGAAAGTATGTAGGGGAGTCTCTCTGTCCTGCTGATCCGTAAAAAAGGAAGAGAATAATCTCAATTCCAAAATGCCAGGTAGTTCCAGGTAGTTTCTGTTGTCTCTGCAAAACTGTAGACCTATGTGGAACTCAGAGAAGTGAATTCCAACCCTAGAGGCAGATATCAGGTTCTCAAAACTTCAAAACTTAAAAGAGATAGAAAAAATCAATAAGAGAAATATAATCAACAGCATCCACAAAAAGAGGGCATTTTCTTCTATTAGATTATTGATGTTGTTCTATCAATCATGGTCTTAGATACTGTTCAGCCGACAGGGACTGTACCTGCCCTCAAACAACTCTGTTTGTTCAGTCTGACAAGGTAGCACAAAATCAAACAACCCCAAGAGCAAAGACTAAGTCTACAATGCAGACAAAGCATGTCTGTAAAAAATATGGCAGGGAAAGTTGTATTTATGGCTTCTTTCTATCAGCTCATTGACTGAGAAGTGGGCCTTACTCTATCTTTAGTGCGGATTACCATTTACACTAACAAAGCCTTCACTACACTGGCAATCCTCCATAAAAAGGACTGTACAAATATATATATAGCCTACCAAGTGCACCAGATTTAACACGTGCAGATATATGTCACAACAAAATACAGTAGTATTTACTGCAGGTTTATGAAGGCGCTTGAACATTTAACTATGGAAGAACTTGTATTCACCTAATTTTTAACCTCCCCTTACAGACAACAGGGTTTGAGTTGGGGCGGACACCTAAAAATAAAAAATAATATAATAAACTAAGCAGAAATAAAAATCAACATCCATGCATTAAGCAGGTAATATTTACCAGGTTCACCATATCAATTTAGTATGCTAGCTTGTAAACATTTAGCTTTCGACTCAATATATATCCGAAACTCATGGAAATCTCTTTATATCAACAGGTATTTGCCTATAAACCAAAGAGCCAGAAAAAAAACAACTAGTACTGGATGAAAAGTTAGTCACCAAAATAACTAAGTCTGTAGCCACTACTAACTCTCCTTCATCCTGAGGAGAACATTGGTGTCTGCACAGAACTTAATGGTTAGTCCATTCATAATAGCTGTTGCTAACAATAGCTAACATTTCAGTTAAACTAGCAATGTCAACCTTATAGTGTAGTTGAATTAAAAGCTAGAGGATCATGGTCATGGTCATGGACATCCTGGATCACATAGGACATAATGGGAACCATGAACAATATTACCAAATATCAGGGCAATCCATGCTGTAGTTGTTGAGATAATTCCGTTTGAACCAAAGTGGCATGGCTGCAAATACCTTCAAATTCACTGACCTGATCACTTGCATGTACTCGAATTTTGTACTTGTAATACAGTAGCCATCATAAATGGTGTTGCAATAGTCTAAGAAGCAGTGAGTCATTTGAATGATTTCTGTTAGCTTGCAAGTCATCTTGATATGTTTCAGTTTGGTTTTGTCAGCTTTTTTGGCCTTTTCAAACTTTTCAACTTATGTTTAACTACAGAATGTGTCTAATTAGTTAACAAGTGGGAGAAAGAAACAGGCAGACAATAAAAGAAGGAAAGAGATAGAACAGAAAGAGGAGGAGAGCTCATGTGAGCCAGTCATGCCACCTCAGGGGCGTAACCCTGGTGCTGCTTTAGTGAGAACTTTCGGCACTGCCCATCTCTCAACCCCCTCCACCCGTCTTTCACCATATCCATTTCTACTTCCCCCACCTCTCTTCCTCTCTCTGGTCTCCTTCTTTCTCTGACTCTCCATCCCCTCCCTTTCTTCCAGCCAGCCCCACCACAAAACTCCACCCACAGCATGAGAAGACAGGGAGAGGAATATGATCTAACCACACTCCCAGAGATATTACCTCAGCAGCCACCCCCACCCCCTACACACACATGCACGCACACAAACATACACTCCTACCTTCCCCTCTGTCATACCCATGCCCATGCACTACCCCCCTCCTCCCCCCACCAAGCACTCCCTTCCCTTGCTCCCCCTGATCTCCTTCTCGTCCTCCACTCCCTACAACGCTGCTGCCAGGCCGTAATGTTTTTCTTAGCCTCTCCTACACAGTTTTCACACAGTTTCCCTCTCCCTCAACATACAGCAACATCCCACACACCCTGGGCCCAGCTGACCCACTGAGAGAGGAGGTGGGAGAGCTTTGGGTGGGCAATAACGCCATCACTGAGGGACAGGCAGTGTGGCTGTTTCACTGAAGAGAAGGCTGGCATTTATTTGCAGAAATGTGAACATGATGCCATGCTCATCCTCCTTGCCTTCAATGAATTTTAAAAAATATGGGCTCTCTTGAAGCGTCTTTTTGAGGTTTCAATCCTGCTGGCCCAAATTTTTGCCCCGCTCATAGCATGCTGTTTTTGCAGCAGTCTCATTGAGGCTGTGATGATGTGGGGTTGACAGGATGTGGTGGATTCATTTCTCTCCACAGAGAAACAGCTTTAAAGGTTACGGTGTCTGTTATCAGCAGGTCTCGATACTTGCCATCAGTCTGTTGTGGTTTTATCAGTGGGGCCCTTAAACAGAAACAGTGTTCATGTGTGGGTCTCAGCAGATACACTTCCCTGGTGGAGATGAGACAACAGCTCTTGAGAATGAAAGTAAGAGGGAAATTTGATATCCCAAACTATGTTCTCTTCTTATTAGCTCATATAAAAAGTCAGAGAAGTTATTTGGGGGTTTTAGTGTCATGCTAAACATCTAGCGTCTACATCTAACTTGGGGTTACACATGGGACGACACAAATATAAATCTAACATGTAAAATATAACAAAACATTTTCTGGTAAAACACAAACAAAACCAAAGTGCAGCATTAGTCATAATATACATCCACATACCTTTAAGTAACATGTTCTCATGTGTCAAACTTGAAAGCAGTTGTGTTCTGAACGTTAGAAGAAAGAAAAGAATTGATACCAGCATAGAATATATTCTAATAAAAGACTTTTCTACTCATCTCCTGAGCTTTCTCCAAGTAACTGGCTAATTTGAATAATTCGTGTGTGAAAAGCAAACCCACTCTTTGTGCATATTAAACAAGACTAAAAGTATACAGCCATGATACTCAACTTAGTGCCTGTGGCCAAGTCTGGCCCACGATAAGGTTTCGGGTGTCCAGCTGAAAATGTTCTAATTCACAATATAAAAAATAAAATAATTCAAACACTTTTTTTTTTAAATGGTTTCTGAATCGTTTCAACATTTGAATGATTGTATGAATGCCAAGGTAAAGCTATATGTAATGTCAGATAAAATATTTTGAATGTAACTGAACCATTAGGAGCTAAAATGCAGTTTTATATTAAACACAGTAAAATGCCTGATTCATTTGTCATATAGGCCTGGTTAAACACCCTTTCCTGTCAATGATTTAAGCCCTAAAATATCCTCTCCAAGAGTCAAAATTCAGTATTGGACAATTTAGTTAAAAAGTAATAAGTGTTTTAAAATTGCTGAAATGTCACACTGCACCTTTGGCCTCATCAAAAACGTACTTTTCTATTATTATTCATGAAATCACTGCCATGCCCATGGTCACCACTCCCTTCCACTGCTTCCTCCTCATCTTTGACTCTCTGCATTGTCTTGCTATCTACATAATGTAAACAATGGCGGTATGTTTTAACCATGAACAGCTTCTGAAGAAGAAAAACAGATTGTGCTTGATGTCTGCAAATGGATTTTAATGTGCTTTAAGCGTTACCGCAGCAGTAAAAGATATCTTGACCCCTTTGGCTTGACTATGTTAGCTGTGAGCTGAAAATGATGTTAGGCAGATCAACTCAGCAATAGCTTCTCCTCTGACTGCTCGTGGTTCATTTCTCCATAGAAAACTGTTGCATGTAACAAAAGCAAAATCAGTAATAATTTACTATATTGACCAAGAAGTAGAAATCTTGACCTTGATCAAAAACACTAAAATTCTGCATGTTGAACTCAGATTCATGCAGTAGCCAATTTGGGCAATGGGCTTTGTTAAACGAGATGATTTTCTGCATTTCTGCACTTACCAAAAAAGTGCTTTATGATATTTGGATATTTTCAGCTTGGTTTGAATGTTTTCGCTGATAGTGATTAGGTATTACAGTACAGCAACTCATTCTTCAGCCAAAATACTCCAAACCTAAAAACAACGACCTCAGGTCTCAGGAGAATGTAACAAAAAAAGAACAAAATAGTAAAGGCGGGACAGGAACTTTTTGTTTATTTGTTTACTGTTTTCAGGATGGAGACAGTCTCTTGCGGTACAATATAAAAGTATATTCAGTGAATGATAATAATCCCCCTGGTCTATCAATATCCACATAATCATTATGGCCTGCAAAGAGGAGAGGGCGCTGGTCAGTAGAGGATTGTGGGTTTTGCAGTTCAGAGCAGCTAAAATAGCCATGCCACTGGTTGGGCATGTGACTACAGGGACCAGCGGAGCTCGAGAGCGTCCTGGCAGGAATGGTGAAACCACACACTGACACAAATGACTGGCCTTTATGCCTTTCATCTCAACAGGGAATCAGAAGCCCTGGTCAAAAACAAGCATGCAGTTATAGGCCACAAAAGCATAAGTTACGGGTGTCAAGCCATGCTAGTGAGAAGGAAAAACACACACTGCTGAAAGGACAGGAAATGTTTTATTTAAACGTCTTCATGGTTTTTTGATTGAGGAAGACGCTTGACTTTTATTGGGTAGTACAGTAGAAATGCCTTGTTTTGTCATTTGCAAATCAAATGACACTGGGTTTCTGCATAGCATGTTTTTTGTGTATTTAACTTCTCTAAAATTGGTTCAGTTGGCTCTAAGCCCCAAGTTTAAGGTCCATGGTGAAAATACAAATGTGCATGTACAGTGGTCACAAAAAGGTCAAACTCAGGTGTTGATGATAATCAGGCAATGTAACTTTTCTAAATACTGCATATGCACCTGCTATATGCACATTACTGTGCCATTCTTGATTCCCGCGTTTGCCTAACGCTGTGTGCACACAGCATGTGATACAGGGTGACTGTAGTTAACTGTGGAAGACAATGTTCATTGTATGACTGGTTAAAGTGCTCAGTTCAACTGATAAAGAGGTGACTGTGTGTGTGCAAGATGGGAACATTGTTTGACTTACAGCACATGCAATGGTTGTACACACCTGCAGGTGTTTGTGCTTCTGTGTATCAGCATGTGCTTTTGCATGTGCGTGCTGCCTTGCACTGGAGCCCCCTCACTAGGCGGCAACAGGGCTGAGGTAACATCACATGTTTCTGTCTTTGTTTCTTTCTTTTTTTATGATAATATATATAGCTGGAAGTAAAAAGCTCTCATAACTACTGCGGTTTTTAGAGTTGCCAGGTCAACCTGCCCACTCTACACTCAACAGCACTGGGATGGGATGGGTTGAGCAGGGGAAGAGGTGAGAGAGGAGAAGTGGGAATGATAGAAAGTATTCAGGGAGGGAAAAATTATGGCAGGCAGGTTGTCTAAGGGAAAGAGAGGGAGAGGATAGAAAGAGGATGGAAGGATCGGAGGGAAGAGGGCCAGGAGGGGGGAAAAGAGAGAGATCTTGTCGCTTCCTTCCCCATATTTTGAAACGATGAAAGGTAAGGCAGAGGTGATCAATCAAAGTGTAGAGAAATGATGCATTAAGGAGAATTATGATGATGAGGAAGAGTCAAAAGATGATGAAGACCAAGGTGAGCTGAATGATGAAAGTTTTCTGCTCCACATTAGCTCCTTTTGTTCTTTAACCTCAACACTTTACTCCTTTACCTGTCAGACAGCACTGTCCTGACACCCTCAATCCATTTATTTAACATAAGATAAAACTGTGCCAGCATGCACGTGTTCATGCGTGTCACTGTGCACGTATGTATGTGTGTGTGTATGTGTGTGTGTGCTTGCAGTGCCCTGTCTTGCCAGCTGCCAGTGTGTAGCACTCAATCCAGCAAAGGCGAAGCCTAATTACAGACGCATGGCTACAGATTTAGCCGGCATGCTAACCATAACGGAGGAGGCAGCAGGGAGGGGATCGCTTGGAAAAGTCACGGCTGGACGGGAGCTTCACAAGAGCGGACCACAGGGACAAGGGAGGGGGGGGGTAATCTATTTCAGGATCTGCAACTCTCATTATTTATCATAGTGGAAGTCTCAGCAAGAAGAAACAACCTACAATTGACTGCACACATCGGTGCAAAAGGGCAGAAGCTATGCGAACCCCTACCCCACCCCACCCACGCCCTCCTATCCCACCCAAGTCATCTTGGTTGCCATCTACAAATCCTTCAAAACATCAAACAACAGCATTTCCCCTCATTTTCATGCACCAACATTGACATTACTTTAGTTATAACGCACTTGTCTTCAGCAGTGTAGCACCCAGTATGAACAGGGTGACACAGAAAGCATACAACTCATTACAAGGATAGATTCCTCTCGTGTCTGGCATATTCTAAGTGAGATGGAAAGTTTTCAGGTTGTCAAGCTTAAACTCTGTATGCAAGTGTATATGTATGTGCAAGTAAGCATGTATGTATGCAAGTGCATGTGCGTGTGTGTGACGGACAGTTTGTGAAACCAGGGAGGGTTGGCAGTTAAACTCTGAGCTCACCCACGACTCTACCACTTCCACCCACAGTGTCCTCTATACAGCTGCTCTCACTGAGCCAAACTCACACTTCATCCTCATCCCTCTCTTTTTCTCTTTGTGCTTCTATCGCTCCCTCTCCCCTCCCTCCATCCCTCTATCTATCCATCCATCCATCTATCCATCCATCTCTTCTTAATTTACTCTCCTCTCTTCATATAATATTTCCCTCTCCTTCCCTCCATCTGTCTCTATTTTTCTCAGTTGCTACCTTCTTCCCACCTCTTTCAGTGTGTTCATTTTTATGCAATCTCTTATCTTTGGCAAGCCTTTTGCTTACTATTTCAAACTTTTGGACTTTTGACACAACCTATCCCTGTGCACGGTCTCAGCGTAGGAAGAGTTATTTCACATATGGGTGAAGCATCGATTTGAGGGTCTGCTTTGATGATAAGATAAAGTGAAGACTGAGAGGGTCACAGAGCAGAGTTGAAGGGAGTAAAGGCTTTTGCACTGGACTTAACTGTAAGTAAACATGTGTCTGGTAAACTCACTGTTAAATTCAGAATCCAATGTCTTTATTGTAGAAAAAATAGTTTAAGTATTTGAAGAAGAGCACTCTGTAAAATTCATATTTAGCAGTTCTAATTTTCATTCAATTACTGTATAAATAATCTATCATCAGCCATTTGTACAAAAAGATGATTCAGCGAGGAAAAAGAAAAAGTCATCCACAAGAACAGAGGAGTTGACTCACACAACAACAGCTCATACTCGAAACCGACTCAGTGTTTGTGCTCTGTTTATCAGGGATTAATTAACCAGAAGCCGCACAGTGTCATCGTGATCAGTCTTTCATTGACCAAAAGAGTAACTTCAGCATTAGAGTTACATGCGTACATATTTCTGAGACTGCCTGAACTTGAACTGCTGACGCAGCTCCAACACTCCCCATCAGCTTTATAATAAATGTCCATGAAGTAGCGGCTGTCCTCCTGAAGCTGCCAAACCAAATTGACAAAATTGGCTCTTTTTTGAATATGGCAAGAACAATTGTGGTGACAGTGGTGGGTGCCAATTTTGTTGTGTGCCCTTAGAGCAATTTTCATCATTTAAAAATAGGCCTCACTCCCCTTCAACCTGCACACACACAGGTGCACACACACTTCCACACACTCTAATACACACATGCAGACATACTGCAAGCGATTAAAGGTTTACATGATTTCTAATGGTTCTGTGCTTTACACTCAGTGAACTGGAAAATTTTGTCTTACTAGTGCAGAGACGACTGCTTTGCAGCTTTTTATCTGTTTATAAAAATATATACAGTATGTTTCTATATTTGAAATACAGAATAAATGTTGACAATAACAAAAGACTGTTCTGGGCAAAGAAGCAGTTTTGAATCTGGCAAACTATAACAACCTGCCTGTCAAAGTACAGAAGTACTCTACACAGATATGCAGGCCTATGTATCCTGAGATGATTGATGTTATTAAGGAGATGAAAAAACAAGTTCTGGCAAATGAATTTAAGTATATTTTGAGGAAACTCTTTTCAAGCCTTGCTTTTTTATGATATAATAGAGTCCTGCCTCTTTGAGTTTGAAACAGCTGTTAAAAAGAAACTATGCAAGAAGTTTAGAGAGGAAATACCACCTCTGGAGAGCTGCGAACAACTTAAAAACAACTGAAACATGAATAGGGACCCAAGATACACACTGACTTTTACTAAAATGTCAAGCCTAAAAAACTAAAAAGCTAAAAAAGAAAAAAAAAGTTGTTTGCTCTTTGACATCACGTTGTATTTACAAGGCACTTCAAGGTGTGCTTAAGTACAGTACATCCACCTCTAGTACTTTACCTACAAGTAAGGGCAGCATCATAAAGGAAGATGGAAAAAATGTAATTCTTTGAAATATTAAAGGTCAATATATTCATGGAATGATGATCCTAAGGCTCATACACTGTGTGCCTGTGCATATATACTTTGAAGTTATTCGTAGACCCCACTTTTTTTGCACTTTGCATATGTTAATTTATAGTATTTCGTTGAAAGAAAGATATTAGAGGAACTGAAAGGATGCAAAATTTGTATGCAAAATTTGAAAGAGTGCTTAATTTTTCAAATGTGTGGTCACAAACACAAGCATGTGAACTTTTTCACTAAACCCTAAACCTGTCATAGGACCTGGTGGTGCTGACAAAATTTGAGACACAGCAATGGCAAAGCACACACAAACACAAACACACACTCACACTCATATATACATATATATATATTTATCTGAGTCAAATAATTTGCAGATAATGAAGATAAGTC
>JAQNCA010000013.1:15271524-15291042 GCA_029783725.1 Acanthurus tractus
AGTATTTCGTTGAAAGAAAGATGTTAGAGGAACTGAAAGGATGCAAAATTTGTCTGCAAAATTTGAAAGAGTGCTTAATTTTTCAAATGTGTGGTCACAAACACAAGCACGTGAACTTTTTCACTAAACCCTAAACCTGTCATAGGACCTGGTGGTGCTGACAAAATTTGAAACACAGCAATGGCAAAGCACACACAAACACAAACACACACTCACACTCATATATACATATATATATATATATATATTTATCTGAGTCAAATAATTTGCAGATAATGAAGATAAGTCTTAACCCCAAACCTCACCTTGAAAAGCAACGCCCACCACTGGTTTGAGCTCTACTGTGTCAGCAGTGCAGTATGGGAAATGAGAAGTGGGTGGGTGTGTGACCTGACGACCTATGAACAACTCGCTTAGGGCCCAGCCGCACACCATCAACATCTCCCTGCACTCAGCTCCAGCTCAATCGATCGCCCTCATTTTCACATACACAGAAGGAAGTTGCAAGACGTGTGTGAACTGGGGGAGGTGGAAAGGAAACTGCATCGCAGATGGTTGTTGTGTTTCTTGAACACTCAACAGTTTACTCACCTTCTGGGCTTGTTATCAGTTTTTACATGATAATTTTGTGAGAGAGAGGACATGAGCTTATGGCTTGTTAGAGTACATCATATTTAACCTTATGGTTAACATGGTTGATGGCGTCTGAAAAGCACATCTCTGCATTCAAATCATGCAGGATTTTGTTAGTTTTTTTAACTAATGGGCTTCACATTAGAATTCAGTTTAAACATTCAGCAGCTTGTTTCGAGAAGTATGTTGCCCACACATCCTCCAAATGAGATGGCTCTTGATAGAAAGGATAGTAATGATAGTCCAGTTTTATGAGATCGTCAGGTCAACAGTGAGCTTCATTAACACCTCAGGCAGAAGGCAATTACAGGAATCATTTAAGGTGCTATATGTAACATTTTAGCACCAATTAGAGTACAATTCCTATATAAAGTTCAAATTAGTACAGTGTAATTTATGTACAGGGTTGATGGGTAGTTTAAACCCTGGAAGTGCATGAGTGTATGGCATGCAAAGTAACGAGTGTTAACTGAAAAACATAAAATTGTTTCCATACTGGGAATTGAACCCATGCTGCTTGGGTGAAAACCAGGAATGCTAACCGCAGCTACCCGATGGGACCTATACATCATAAACACTGCACTTTATATTATGACCCATCAGTTAAGATTGAGTCAAATGATTTGAAGCAGATTTGACCATTTTTCTAGCCTAACTTGAACAACCTCTATGAAAGTTTCTAGGAGTTATACTCCATATTACATATTGCAAAATGTTACGTACCGCGCCTTTAACATATTGTACAGTATCTTAATGTATAAATTGCGGATTTGTACAATAGAAACTTTGTTTACAAACAAAGTTATTGTCATTATCAGACAAGATGGCTGTGCTGCCTTTTTCCTGCGCTTACTGTGTGTATTAGCAAGTTTGATAATTATAAATTCACTTCTCTTTCATTTTGCTGACAGCAGAACTGAGTTGAATCGTCTCTTAAGCCAAGTGACAAAATTTTGGTATCAGAAGGGTTTTGGTCTCCACTTGTAGATGTAGTAATATTAACTGATTACTTCTGATTGGGCTTTAGCTGCATAAACAGTCTAAACAAAAGAGTGGTGACGCTTTGGCCAATAAATGCAATCTATGAGCGCATGGGTTATCATATAAGGAGGATTTACATTTTATGTTTTTTTATCTGCATTTACATGCCAAAATGTCTTCATAAAAATGAGTTGAAATGTCATCTTTGCATCTCAAGATGCTAATTAGACTGTAAACAATAACCAGTGCATGGAAGCGGAAATCTTTGCCAGATATCTGTTATCTGGAAACTTACTGAAAGCCCAGAAACATTGGCCGTTGCCCCCAGAGGCTAAATCATTGTCAGATGAGAGCTGTTTGGTTTTGAGATTGGAGTTGAAGTAACATGGAAAAAGTACAGTAAAAAAAAAAAAAAAAGCTTGTGCTCTGACAAAGCAGAGTGAACTGAAACCTCAACTGCGCATCAAGGTTATGCTGAAACCCCTGAAGAGGTCAGTGAAATGATCAAACATCCATCTTTCACTGTTTCAAGGTCACAAGGAGTCCGACAGTCTCCCAGCATGCACTGGGCCAGGGGCAGGAGAACACCCTGGACAGGTTATCAGTCAATCTTAGGTCTGAAACAAGCATGTAATCGTCTACATGCTCTGCTGAGATGCCTGAAGATGTCGGCCCACAGACGTCATGTGCTGTCAGGTAGCTTGGCAGTTCGACAGATGGTACTGGTATTTCACTCTTGCTAATTACAAAACTCGCACTCAGCAGGGTGGCTCGGTGTTTGCAGAGATGATCCTTCAACCAGAGCAAGAGAGTTCAAAATGCCTCAGCGGTGCAAGTCTGTAACTGAGCCTAAAGTTGAATATAACAGGAATAGAGTAAGAAAGAATAATCTCTCCTCAATATGCCATTTAATCAGAATTAGAGGTATTAACAAGTCTGGCTGAGCAAATATGTAGACCATCATTGTCTGTACATGTTAACTCATTTGGTGACTAGATACAAGACGCTCAAAGATAAGAAATGCTCAGAAATGTCACCTATGAGCCACAGGGGACTGATCAAAATCAACATATGCAACCACTTTTACTTCTCCCGTGCTAGGACTCAGACTTTTGAAGTTCCTCTTGAAACACAATTTAAGGTATGTAAAGATCCTCTGCTTTGATAAATAATTTGCGTGATTAAGCATGGTTTTTCTACACTAAAAGTTTTTTGGAGGTTTTTTATTCGAAAAAAAAAAAGCAAGAGGCACATCTACGTTCAGGTCGAGGTCCAGGACTGGTCTACGCTCAGTCGAGGAATGTGAAAACACCATTTCAGTGACAAACTTCACACAGATACAGGTCTTTTCAGTCAAGTTTTGACATCGTAGGAGACATTAGTAAAAGACAAACTAATTTTTATGTAAAAGGGATCTTTGAAAAATCCAACTTTAGTGTTCATTTTGTGTAACCTGATTTAATCCCATTCCAATGGAAAGCTACCTTGTTATAAATAGCGTAAATAATTTATAAAATAACTTAAAAGTTTATTACATGCACTTGAAATTAAAAAGAAAATGAAAAGAAAAAGGGTTCAGGTCCTCGACCATTTCAGTCTAGTATGTCTGATTATAACTCTGATTGTAAAAGCTGATAATTTGCTTAATTTCTACACTTCAAGCTACTTTTATGGCTTTTACTCCACCTTACTTGAGAAACATTTATCCTACCTTCTATTCCACTTTATTAAGTAATGGCTGTAGCTGAAAATTACTTTCAAAAAGGTTTATTTTGGGTTTCATTTTTCAGTGAAACAATCGGTACTTCCCCTACAGGACTGGTGCTTTGGCCCCTGCTCATATCAGGTGTCAACATCTTTACTGAAAAGGAGAAGAATCAGTGATGCTCATTTCTTGACATTGACCTGTTATCAGCTGGCTAGACAATACATGCTAACAGAGCATATTTCCTATAATTAGAACAGACAGTGACTGAGTTTATATCTCTGCTCTCAAGATGTTTATAATTACATATGCATTGTAGTCAACCTCAGTAACTTTAGCCAGATGTATCTATAAACTTAGCAGCTAAGAAATATTTCATAGGTAGTATTAATAAAGAAAAAAGAAGATGGATGAGTTATTTCTTAAAATCATCTTTTAAATCAACCATCTGGTGGATGCATTTGTGTAAGGCCATATGACATATATGTGAATATGTGTAATGAAGTTTGAAATTTGTAAAGGAGACTGTGGGAAAAGGATCTGCTTAATTTTTCTGCCAAAAAACAACTGCATCAGAAGTTTCGGTAAATACCATGAAAAGGAAAAAAATGTGACGAGCCTTCTAAACCCCTCTTGACAAGACAAAAAGGAGGAGGTCAGATGATGTTTTAATAAAGCGGAAAACACTGCAGAGGGAAGGGGGTCAAGGTTAGAATAGAGAGAATTTCAATTGTTCAATCCTTAAATATGTTTTTTGTTGTTGTTTTTTTACAATAAAACTTCATTTACAGAGAGAAATCGTGGTAAGTTGGTGAAAATAATAATGTACCATAGGGAGGAAATGTCTTTAAAATCCCAGAAAAACCTTCAACCATCCTGGTGACTGTAAGGGACGAAGGTTAAAAATAAATATGTAAATAAATAAAATACAATAAATATATTTATACATAACTAATTGTACCCTGAGTGTTATTTAAAAATTGTACTGCTTCCAATGAATGGAGATAACGAATTAAAAATAAAAGCACCAGTCTATATTGTAGAAGTTTGACCTGGATGTGTGGATACATGTGCTTGTAAAAAGAGAATTAGGAAAACAGAACAGGAAGAAACTGAGGACAAAGGAAAGAAGGAAGGAAGGAAAGAATGGGCATCGTGGGAAAGACCTCCAGCCAGTCTATACCGCTGATGTGGCAAACAAAAATAAGTAAATGAGAAAACTGAGACTGATGCAAGCAATTTGTCATAACACGGACAAAAAGTGCATTATGGACCAGGATTGTTGAGGCTAATATGTTAACTGTTGTTGTGGGGAGCAACAGTAAACAGCAACAGCACCAACAGTTTAGCAAAGGAAGTGAAACTTAGTCTGCTGCTCCATTACTTTTTCAAACAAAATACTGTACTTTTATTTTACATCAGTTAAAAGCATCTGTTTATAAAAAAATATTTTTTAACTTTAGTAATGCATAAAGTTGTGCATAAATTCTAGTCATATTTAGTCTAAAACAGATGGCAACTGTAAGGGCACAAAAATTAAAGCAATGTAGGTGCCAAAAACTGCAGTTCCGCAAATGGCCACTTGAGGCCAGCTTCAAAAGAGAATCAGTCCCCATGAAGTGTCATTTTAAAATGACAAACATTACAGCCGAAATACACATGTTTATAACCCAGTACAGAATCAAGTTTTTGTCTATATAGCATATTTACCCGTACATAACAACTGTAATAAAACTGAATTTTTATAAAAGTCACACTTTTAATTTTTTTTTGCCTCCAAGACTGATTTAAATGATAGTAGCCCAGGGCTATTTGTTAGGCATCATACCGTCACTGGCAGCACTGCATTTCCTTTCCAGCTCCACCCCCTGGCTCAAATATGGCCACTACTGTCACCAAAATAACGCGATAGTGACGACCATAATGCCAAACTCGAGGATCAAAACAGTCTACAAACCAATAAGTGACATCATGGTGGTTTAAGTTTGAAAAATGCATGAAACAATCAGATCTAAATTTACAATTTAAATATAAAACATTGAATTTAGGGAAAGGCTGGCAGATAAGGAGAAAAAACCTTTTATCAGGATAAACCTAAGGTTTGTCACATTTAGTTTTTTCTTTCCACTCAGTGAACATTTCAAATGTAACACTTGGATATATAATTTAAAAATGCATATTATATTATAAAAAATAATTTTATCTTATTTTAGTGCATTGGCTACCGGCAGATGAATAATCTTTTTTAAGCTAACCTATAACCCACAAGGAACAGTATCGTGTAATCTCTTGTTGGATGGGCCAAATGTTTGTCTTGACACTGAAGAGGAAATTAACTATAGTGACATAATACTAAACTAACTTGCATTATAGTTTAGTCATTTCCTGTTTCATCCTGTTAGTTTTCTCCTCATGCGTCATTGTTTGTGCTACTTCCTGTCTTTGTGTGCCTTTCCCGCCATTTTGATTGTTGATTAGTTTCACCTGTCCCTTTCAGCCTTCCTCCAGTGTCGCCTTAAGTCTTTTTCCCTCACTCTTTGTCAGTTTATCTACCTCAGTTTCCAATCTTGTGTTTGCTCCCTTGTGTTTCACCAGTATCATCCCATGTGTTCCTCGTGCCATCCTGGTTACTCAGTTTTTGTATTTACTTTGGATTTTCTCTCTCAGTTTTAGTTACTTTTGGATTCATCTTTTTATTAGTAAACCTGAAAATTGCACTTCATTGAAGTACAGTTTTGAATGCAGGGCTTTTAATTATTTATTTTTATTTACCAAAGAACTGATTCAAAGGCAAAACAAAATTATTTATGTGAGTCTTACATGCATATACTGCATACACATAAGATTTAATAGATGCCATGCTTATAAGACTAATATATGTGACTGCTTTGTCTAGCAAATGTAACACAATGGGTGGCTTTGAGAAAAGATTAAACCCTCCCGTCTTCTACCCACTCAGTCGGTGAGTGACAGGTGAAAGAGTTTTTCTCAGCTGGTCAGAAATTAACGTGCAGTCAAACAACAGTACAGTGCTAACATACTGTAGGTCACACTGCAGGTGAGGCTATAAGCCTGTACTCCTGGAAGCACTGAAATACTTAGAATGTAAATGGTTTAAAGAGTGAAACCTAGAAGTAACCATTAATTTTTGATAAATGGGTTGGAAACATTTTCTACCGTCTTGAAGTTGTGTTTTTTACACCATGTATACCACTTAGTTCCTGCATGTTACTGATGCCCACATTTCCTCTGTGTCCGTACCGGTCAGAGCTGCTGTATTGTGTGGCGGGAACAAACTAATCAGCTTACTTCCTTGGGCACCAGCCTCTGGCCGACGGCACAAGAGGCCACACTGGGACCACCGAATACCTTCCTGGGCCTTTTACTACCCTATTAAATACCACAAAACACATCAACTGACACACACACACAAAAATGCATGTTCGCCTTCACACACACAATTTTGGACAGGATCTTGATTTTTAATTTCAATTCATAATTATTTTTAAGGGTCAGGTAACTCTGTTTGTTAAATACTTTCAATGGAGAATATAAAGAAAAATAAAATTTCTTCATGTAAACTTGCATCAGTTGGTAATACATGATAACATCTTCATAAAAAAATTTAATTTATTGCATTAATGAACAGGGTCAGTGGTGACATGTAAGTGCTGGGCAAATCTGAGGTATGTACACTTTAAGTGTTCTCTTCTTACAATTTTTCTTTTAACTTATGTTTTACTTCATTAAAAAATAAACTATTCTACTCTACTACATTTATTTGATGTTTACTTCACAAATTAATACCTATAGGAAGTATTTTTTTGGGAGCTGAAGTGATTTTTTGAATAACTGAATAACAAAATAATTATTTAGGGAGAGGAAATATTTTGTGCTTTACAGATGTGATAAGAGCTCATAACTTTATATCATTTTTTTAAATTCTTAGGTTTTGACTGTAGGCTGGACAAAACTAGCTCTGTGAAATGTCACTTTGGGCTCAAAGAAATTTTGATGACTTTTCTCACCATTTTCGGGTTTTTTTTAAAGTAAAATAATCAGTTAAATGAGAAATTAATCATCAGATAACTGAATAAATTTGAGTGAAATTTGAATGAAAAAACTGTTAACTGTAGTTTAATACAAAATAGACTAAATTAGCTCCATCTCAAAAAACTGCAATAGTACGATGCTGCTAATTCATTCATGCATGAGTAATAGTATTCTATTTATCTACTATGGTCCTATAATAATATATTTAAGCATACATATAACTAAGTAATATTCTCAATGCAGGGCTCTCGCTTCTGATGGAGTGTTTTCGGAGTATAGTTTTCTTTGCTTTTACTAAAATAAAAAATCTAAATATTTCCTCCATCACTAGAAAGGCCTATTTATGTGGTGGAAAATTGTGAGGGAAAATGTCTTACAGCATCAATCTACCAAATCCGCTTATTTTAGAAAATTAAGTTGGTTGTACGGATTGTGAGTATCCAGGGGAGATCTCCCTTGTGAGCTTCACTGTTGTATTAATCTGTTTAGCTGCATAGACTTACAAGACATTTAGATGCATGACAGGCCTCCTAGAAAGACTCAAGTGTTTCTTTACTTCCATTATATTTAATAATATAATAAATGAGGTACAATTAAAGTTGTACAAACATAAGTGAACACAGAGACATGGTCTGATAAGTATCATATCTTCTGACATGCAAGAGCAACTGACGTTTTTGTCAGGAAATCCAGCAACCACCTGCAGGTTTTGACATTTTTATAAAACCAAGATAGTGTTTATTCTTTTTCTGAGAAGATCAGTAGAAAACCAAGTGTGGGGTTTTGCTAGCTGTTGCATTTTTGTTGCTGTATCAATAAGAACTAAAGTTTCTGGGTCAGTTCTGTGGGTAGGCAAAGTCAGGTCATCATGAAGTGGGCCTTTTCACTTTGCGTCTGACTTATACTGATAGCAAGCAGCGAGAAGGATGCGTGGATGATGGCCCCTTTAGATTAGAAAAGATCTGGTATGCATTCTGCATTTGTGCATATGTCTTGACTCTTTGATCTTGTGTCTTTTAAGTTAAACTTCGTTTTTAAGTTTATTCTTGTTAAAAAATCACTCTAAACATCCTTTGTGTTTGTTTTGATTGTGTGTTTCCATGAAATTTGGAACTACTATGATTAAATTTATTTTCCTTTTTTTGTTTTTGCATTAACTGTGTCCTCTACATGCTTTTTTTGGTTCCAGCAAATATCAGTGTCTTAAGCAGCTAAGACAGTTAGGAGGCTTTTGTTGTTAGCTGTTGATCCTTCCTATCTTACATTTGAGCACTGTGTTTACTACCCCATGACCCTTTAGTTACTCCATGTTGGGATTTGAATGACACAGTTGCATATATACCTCTGAGTTTGTACAAATTGGACCCAAGTAAACAAACAGAAAACCCTTTATAAGAAAGACCCCTCCTCTTACATCACAAATCACCCAGCAGGTGTTGAAATAAAATGACAGAGAAGTAATCTCTAGTGGGAATCACTGCTAACGTTAGCAAGCTAGGCAAACTAGTTCTTCAACTTCAACTTTACTGTTTGGAATTGAAACTTAGCATTAATAGCACTATGAGTCCACCAAAATAAATAGGAAAAATGTCTTAGTCTTGCATCAGAATCTGCTTCATGTTCCCCATGTTATGTTAGTGAGCAGCTATGCCCCCCACCCATGGCAAATCTAATTGTTTGTGGCTGAGACAGAAAGAGACCCTAAAACTTTTACTTAGGTTTTTAATAGACACAGATATACAGATGTACTTCCTTTAGTTAAAAAAAGGACTTTAATAGTTTTGTTTAGCTGCTGTACAGCAAGTCTTTAAGTCCTACATATCTACCACTGTGAGTAACATTACAAAAGGTCTGCTTAGACTAATTGATTAGCACTGTCTGATTATGGCTGTAGGACATTTCGCTGGTTGCCATGGTGCACTGAGATCTGATCAGGGTTATCGCTATGGTGACGCTTCTCCTTTGTGTACTGCAGGGTTCACAGCAGGCAACTGATACGAGTGTGTGTTGCTGTGTGTCCCCGTGCAGGTGTATCCAAGTGTGTGCGCAGGAGACAGCACTCTCACACACTCTCACACTCTCACCAGTTTCCCTTTTCTCTTTCCATGTCCTCATCCCTCCACCCTGATGTCCACCCCTCCCCTTCCGATACTTTTCCTGCCCGCCTGAGAAGCAGAGGCAAGGCCTGGTGGCGTTGACCTCACCCTTGGACCCCCAGGAGACGCTGACCATTACTGCGCCTCCCGGCTGTCTCACAGTCCAGCCAGTTATCCCTGCTCAGACTAAAATAGCAACGGCTACTCACCCTCACATCCTCTGCCTATTAGCAGTCACATATGCCCTCACCGCTGTTACTGTCATTGTTTTAAAGGATGGCAGGTTGTACTGTTAATGGTGCAGCACAAGCGTTAAAAAAGTCCTCAGTTAAAAAAACTAAACAGGAACCAGAAGACAGAGGTGTGATGGCACTGAATTTTCTCAGGGTAAGCATGTTGATTCTCTTGTACAGAGTCGCTCATATGATTCTGTTTTTCTTTTCTTAACTGGAGTTATTTTTTTCCACAAACAATTATTATCAGTATTTAAAAGAGTGAAATTTTGCCTGAAAAGGGAATTGAAGCACCTTTGGTTTAACCTGTGTGGGGAGAAATACTTAGATCCTTTAAGTACTGATACAGTAATTTAAAGATAAATCAGGTATCATGTAAGCTTTATGTCTTACATTCAGAATCCAAATTATGTTCATATATTAACAGCAATATATACTGAAAGTATTGAACATTGTTCTGCAGAAACATAACCTCTGTAAAGCTGGTCACACACTAGAGTATAATCGGGCAGATTTCCAACCTAAGGGTCAAACTAAGGGTCGCAGGAGAAATCTGAGGGGATGTGAAGTTAATAATGGGAAAGGAATTAATTAAAGAAACTAAAAATTTGGTTTCCTTATTGGACTTTTCTCAAAATTTTGCTTTTCATGAAATAGGAAATTAATTTTTATCTGTCTGAAACAGTGCAGCATGTTTAGAAGGGGAATTTTCTTTATGGTGGAGCTGCTGACTGCAAGCAGAAACCTTAAACAAGATTCAAGGGCACAAGCCAAAGAGGTTGGAAACAACTTCTGTATTTTTTTTAGAAGGTTAGTATCTATATTTTATATTTTATTTTGATATTGGTCTCAAAAAGTAATAACTGTCACATATAAATACTTGAGTAAAAAGTATTAAAGATACCTTAAGTACATTATGTAGCAAAAAAAATAAACACAAAGTAACTCTAAAATTAGTTAGTGTACCGGGTTTAAAATACAAAAAGGTGCACAATTTTGTGTAAATCTTGTACATATTCAGTACTGATGCAGTTGAATGAGGTGTTCTGAGTGTGAGATCAGCTGATAAATTGCTGCTGGACTGTGTTTGATGTAAGAGGAGAGGAGGATGATGTTATGAAATGATGTGGGAAAAGAACAGGGAGGAGGTGGCACAATAAAAAAGTGTTGACATAATAATGACCACATGCACAGAATAACCGTGTAAGACATTTCCTTAGTGTTGTCAGGCCTGTTGCTTTCGCTGAACAAGACACAGCCCCAATAAGTGGCAACAGGAAACCCTTTATAAATAACACCCAAGAGAAAAAAAGAAAAGGTTTATACATTTTGTGAAGGAGATACAAATCAGCGTCTTGTACAGCAAAATGATCAGCAACACTTTTAGCTGGTTGTGTCCAGATGTGTATTTTTAGTACAGGAAGTGACAGATAATGTCATGCTCGCTGAGTCGAGCATCTGTGAAGAGCTGCTTGTTGTATAGAAGACGCAGGTGGTAAAGAAACAGCCATATGAGCCTGCCAGTGACGAGGGCTGTGCAGTGTTTTATTATGAAGTTGCCTTTTAGGGCAGGAGTGTGTAGTTGGGAATCAGAATTGGTTGATTTACAGGTAATAAAAAAGTAGTGAGTAGTTAATCATGCAGAAGTTAAGTTAACTATAATTGAGAAAATAATTGTGAAAATGATTAGGATCATTTTTAGGGTGATTTTCTTAAGGGACTGATAATATGTTTTTAGAGGTGTACCGACATCATCCAAATGTTTCAAGCAATGCTCAGAGAAATACCTAATTTTTAATTAAAAATTATATATTAAAATGTAAACACTGTTGCATAAATTAAAAGGCAGATTTCTATTGTTACAGCGGATTTAAATGAAACTTATTTAAACTGTTTTGTATGATTTTATATTTCATTTTAAAGTTATGTCGTTTTTAAAATTCATTTTAAAGTGCTCAATGTGCTCAAGTCTATAATCTCTTTTGGAAATTTTTATCTCTGTTAGCCTTTAAACCATTACTCAAACGAATCTGAGCAATTGCGAGTGAAACTGCCAACAGCTCATGCTTCTGAAACATGACCTTTTTTGTCCAAGGTTAAAAGCCAATAGTTTAATCATCACAATGTTTTGTTTTTTAGAAAGCTATCTAACTTTCTGTGTGCAAAATCTGAATCACAGTTAACTGCAGCTGTCAGATAAATGTGGAAAAAAGTACTCAAGTTTAAATGCCTTTAATTCATATCCCTTAGTTCTTCTTAGGTTTTATGCACATCTTTGGATCTGCTCTGTCTGCCAAGTGATGACTGAACATGTAGGTCTATGCGGTTTAGGCCTAAGAGAATAAAGATCAGATTCAAAGATTTATGATGCAAAAAGTGAACAAACACACGCTGATTCCGGCAATACAGTTATGGTATCACCCAGTGACAGACACTGTGATGTTTTGCCCAACACATAGAACACAGGCAGGAAATGACTATTGTTAAAACATCTCTTGAGTGATATACAACAGAGACAAAGATAAATATATGGAAAAAGCTGTATTTTAAATCAAGAAAATTTTAGGACTGTAAATTGATATGGTACTAACCTCTCGCTGTTTTATAGTTTCTGCGCTTCCAGTAGCACAGCAGCAGTTTATTTTAGAGCAAACTAAATAAGAACCTAGTAGTTAGAATGAGAAGGGAGAGCACACAAGACTAAACTGCCACCCAACAGAAATTTCATTAAAGGACATGATTGTGTTCAAAGTGTTTTTGCATGCAAGCTGCACCCATTGTTTTATAGATAACACGTGAATGATTATTTTTTATTTTAATAAAACTAATAATTACCTCACAATGCATCTGTCCTTCATTTTACTACTGAACTTTAAAACCATAGCAGATTTACTTGTGTTCAACCTATTTTTTCTTCAATTTTACCTCCAAAGAAGAAAAACTCACTGTTATCCATTAAATAACTCACTCAATTATTGACCAACTACCTGCCACAACCGACTGAATGGCTCCCTCGCAGTGAAATATAACAAACATCTACTGAGACATACATAACAATTTGAGACTGATTACTAACTCCACAGGCCTGATGACAAATGCGGGAGTGAGATTTTGCTGCAGTCAGAGGGCCCCCTTTATCATTCATTGTGAGCCCAGCACCTCAAACCCTCCCAAAAATGGATTGAACCAAAACTGTTTATGTATTCACTCCATTTACTCTGTGGCACATTACATTCTGCATTGCAAATGGAGGTGCAGGTAATGAAGCTTATGCAGTGTGAAAAGGCCAATTACTCTAGTGTGTGGTGGCTGGGACTAGAGTGTGCTTGGGCTCCCTCCAGGCTAGAGACAGAACCTAGTAAACACCTCATCAGCTGATGAGACACACATACACACACATGCACACACGCAAGGCCAATATCTTCATAGTATGACAATTGTGAGATACACAAAAACATACACACTAATGAATAGCATACATGTGCTTGTTAGCATGTATAAATGTACATGTAGATGTGTGCATGTAAACAGAAATTCACAAAAACATTTTTAAGAGACATTATGAATGTGTACACCCATAGATCAGTATGAAATCCTGTGTGTACAAATAACAAAAAGAATCCAACTAGCTGCACATGTAACAACAGTAACATTGCAAGTGGATGAGTTACACACTCCCAACTCAACACATATGGCAGACTAGTTGGGACAGCTTGGCATCTTTTTTTAAAGCACAGGGTTCCCCTTTAGCATCTGTTAGCTATGTACAAGGTTGTAAAGGAACCACGATGTAAATACATCAGTGGTAATACTGGATGCTCATGTAATGGATTCAACCGATTGAGTGCAAAAAACAAAAAGTCCCAGAAAGGGTAGAGGTCAGGGTATAATGGTAAACATAGGAGCCAGGAGACCAGAGTTTGAATCCCAGTGAAAGCTGAAGTCAATGATCTTTTTCCAAACCATCTAAGTAGTTTTTTGGGTTTTTTTTACCTAATCAAGAAGGTTTTTTGGCTAAACCTAACTTAATGGTTTTGGTGCCTAAACCTGACCATACTGCAGCTGTTTCACTTCTTGAACAGATGTTTAAAATAGACATGGTTACAAAGGTTAAACTTGTTAAAATAGTAGCTGTTTCACATTGTTAACCCTACGTTAAAAAAAGGTTAAGCAACAGAAAGGCTGCACATGTCACTGACAGATGCTAAAGGGGTACCCAGTGCATCAAAAAGTGACCTTATGGGGGTCCATCAGTATGCAACGAGTTCAGAGTGAGAATATGTTGAGTTGGGAGGAGAGCAAAGCAGAGACAGAGAAAGTTTTGAGCCCAAGATCTCTTCATTGTATCTCCTAATACTTGGAATACTTCCTTTCCATTTGTCATATTGCTGAGAACTTGTCCTGTCTTGTCTTATGAGACTCGATAAAATGGAGAATGGCTGGAGATGAGTGAAAACTAAGAAGACAGGATTTGGGGGGCAGAAAGGAGAGGAGAAAAACAAGAGAGACATGCAGCAGGAGGCCACTTGTGTCACCAGTTGCAGAGGGTCATGGTGGGGGAGGTGAAAATTAAAGCACGCAGGTGGCGTCTTGCACCTCCACCCAGACTGAACCCCCTCCCTTGTCCTCAGTTGTGCTGGTGACCTGTGTGTGTGTGTGAGTGTGTGTAGAATGGGTTTGGAGGCGGGGGTGGCGGGTGAGGGATATCTCAGGGGTGCGGACGTGCACAGGTGAGTCACAGGTGTAGCCACTGTCACACACGCTGCATATTTCAGAAGTATCATCACGGGGTGGAGGGCCATGTGCCTCCCTACTCGTCAGACAAATTATTCTGATGTCTCATTGTGTTGAGCAGGGAGTGTGGACTGGAATTAAGAATAGAAGTGAGACCTGTTGGTTGTGTTGAGAGACAGGTATGTTTAAGAAAGAAGCTGTAATCATGTTCTAAAGAGCTTTAAAAGAAGAGGGACAGACTGTTTTTTAGCAGCCATGTTTACGCCCACATGAAAACAATGCCAATCTTGTCTGTTCTGTTTTGATTAGGCTCAACTCGTTTTTTAAGGAAGTTGAAGAAAAGATTGCTGATGACACTTCTGGAAACAGTTTTAAAATTTCCAGGCAGTATGTTTCAGAGCATGCTAAAGCCAAGTTATCGCGCTATGAGGCTTCACTGAGGCAGCAATGCTGAGTTAAATGCTGACATCATCATGCTAACATCATCATGCTAACATGCTCCCAATAACAATGATGATGTTCATACTTAGCTGTGACAAATTGTCCCATGTTCACCATTTTAGTTGAGCTTGGTAAAATGCTAACTTTTGCTAATTATTACCAAACACAAAGTACAACTGAGGCTAATTGGACTGTCATTAGTTTTGCAGGTATTTGGACCAAAAATTTTTGCCAGAAGCGCTGGTTAAAAAATCAGTGTGTCATTAAATGTATTATAGTTCATCCTCTGCAGTCCATGGATGTCTCTATGAAAAAACATCACTTGTTAGGGTGACATGGATTAAATTCTGCCATGCTGTATGTAGCATAGTTCAGTGCATATTACCATACAATCAAATTATGAGAAACTATACCGGTAACAGCTGAAATAATTACATCCTGTAAGCTTTTTTCATCTATAACGGTTTTTAAAGTCTGAATATTTTATCCAAATCTCATGGTATTGGTAACATGATTTTCTAGCATGACCAGACTACGTTAATAAAGTTAATAAATAGTTCAACAATTGAACAGTTTGCAAAAATTCAACAAACAAACAAACAAATAAATGGAGGGTGTTAATGACCAGGATAGAAATATGGAGTGAAACCGAAGTCAAATTATTATAACTATTGTAGGGTGAAAAAGAAGAGTTTATATCCTTAATGTCACTAATAAACAACTTAAATCTTTGGTGAACTTTTTTTAGCTTCAGAAAGGAGGCATGCCAGAAAAAACCACTGGTGTGTGTAATGTCTTATGAAATGTGTAGGAGGAGGTCACAAAATATGAAAACATAGTTTAATAGTTTAATGAACATATTGCAAAATATGTTTAAATTCTTTTGCATGGGTGAGTAAGCTTGTAACTGTGAGCTTTGATGCTTTATACAACACACAAAATTTTAATCGTAAAAGCTTAAAATCATTTTTAGCAATTGAGCTTAAGACTTTCAAATCCTGTCTGTCAGGTTAACTGCCAACAGGTCAAATGGAAGGTGACTAATTCTCATAAATCATGTACGAAAGTAAAAGTAATGCACATTAATGTGATAAAAGTATCATTGAGAACCTTTCACTGTGCCCTTTAGCCATGTGTTTGTGTGTGTTGGAGTGTGTGTGTGCGTGTGTGTGTGTGTGTTTGTTTCATTCACATCCTATCTTGACCTATGTGACTCAGCATGGGTTTCTGTGGTCATATAATCGGGATGCCCTAGCGCACAAACCATAATCATCTCCCTTTCCATCTCTCGACATTAAAGGCCACTCATTTTTTCTACCATGTAATAATAGGGAACTTCCAATTCATGTCTTACAACGGCTTGTAACTTTGTACAAATCACATGCCCATCAAAAAGCCGTTGCTTCCCCACTGGTGTTTATTTCACTTGCTCTGGAGGCTACAAATACCTAAACAGAATCAGAAAAAATTCGGTTCTTTAAGTCAGTCAGTGGGCATGAATTTCAAAAGTAAGTGAAATAGAAATTGAAGGGGATAAGGAGGAAGAGGGGGACAGATAAAAACAGAGACGGACGAAGGTCAGTATTGCAGACAGAAGGAGTGACAGGACACGAATCCCTGAGAAACACTCCAAATAAAGCAGCAAGAGGGGAGGGAGAGAAGGGAGTAATCTCTGTGCCTCACCAGAGGAGAGGAGGGTGGGGAGAGCTTGGACCTCACTGCACACACACACACACCCACACGGACGTGTTTCCATGCAAACAACTTGGCCATGCCGGGCGGTTAGGTGGGAGGATGTAAGGGAGAGGGCTACACCCTTGTGCTAAGCTTTGTTGTGTGACACATAGACAGCCCACCCTGGCATTCCCACCCCTATATTTGGCCTTGAATACAATTGCAGGTTTGAGAGTGACAAATCGGACTGGGGCAGGCAGGCAGGCAAGGAGGGAGGACTCAGACGAAGACAAGGGCAAAATTACACGAGTAGAAGGGGAAGCAGCTATAGTGGGGTGGCTGATTTGCGACCATATTAAAGATAAGACCAATATAGTACAGTGAGCATAGTGAAAAATCATTTTTAGATCATGTATTAAAAAATTTGAAGCAAGAAGGTCTTGAATTTAAATTTGCTCTTGGTTGTAAATGAGTGAGTCGGTCAGTGTTACCAGTAGGTGTGGATGGAAGAGAGGTTTTCACATTGTTTACCTGCCATCAAACCAGAATGCAGATTTAAACCAGTTTGAACTTAATGTAGAAACATTTTTTTGGCAGAATGTTTTTTATCACATTGGGTTTCACATTTATTTGCTCATTTCTTTGTCCTTAATTTTTCCAGATGTTCAAGTTTAAATTTGTCATCTGGAATTTTAGTATCTTACAAATCCAATGTGATTTGGAATTTTTGGATCTTAAAACTGTTGTTCCTAAAAAACATGGATTTTTTATTTTTTTTATTTTTTTATATCAGGAACCTAAGTTTTCTATCTAAATATGATAAAACTTAAGCAAAACTTAAAACGATTTTTTTAAATGCTCATCTTGAGATACTTTTCGGAATTAAAAATAGGGGAATTACACCAAAGCAAAAATAAAATATTTCAACACTATAAATTCAAAGATATTGAATTTCGAGTTGATTATTCAGTTTCTTTTATCTCCCATGACTTGTCTCTTCCTCTTTTTTATTCTTATTTTTTTTTATATTAGAATATTAAACAAAATATCATTGTTGTTGATCTGTTTTAACAGAAAAGACAGACATAGAAATACATATTTTTCTATCTATAGGATCTAAAAGATAAAAAAGGGTACAAAGTGTCATATAATAAAATAGCTTTGAATGTAAATTAGAATATAAAAGCAACAGAAGGATTTTTTTTCAGTGTAGCAGCCATGTTTGTCCATGCGTTGTTTGTTTATTTTTCTAGCCTTGTGTTACATGTTTCATCTATGTGTGTACATTTGAGTGAACAGTAAATGCGTGCTTCTGCTATGTGACTGTGTGTGTAATTATGTGTTTGCAATTCAGTGCCTATGTATGAATATGTGTGTGTGTGTCTGTATATGTGTGTGTGTCTGTGTGTGTGTGTGTGTGTTGGAGTAATTATACAGTAGTGGACTGGTGGTGGGACAGTAAATCAACTGTAGAATGACTTGGATTGGCCTGCTTTGCCGGCAGCACTCCTTACCCTAACCGGTCATCAGGGAGGGATACACTCTTAGAATAAATACTGTGCGTGTGTCTGCAGTGTGTGTGTCTGTGTGTGTTTGTGTATGTGTTTGTATGTTGGGGTGCGGGCATGCATGCGTGTCTCTACAGATCTATACATACATTGAATTTACTGAATATTTTTGTGCACTTCTGCACACTTCTTCATTCTGATGTGGTGTGCCCGTGTGTGCGTCATGCTGTGTGTATATGTGCACATGCAGTATGGGCGTGTCCGAGTATGAGTGTATTTGAATGCACATAAATGGTGGTTGTGTGTCAGCAGAGTTCCTCACCCAAACAGATCATGAAAAAGGGACTCTTGACTGCTGCCTTTCCACCGCAGTGGCCACTCGGTCTGCAGCCACACGGTTAACTGCGAATGAAAAACACTCTCCACAAACCCAGAGTGAAAGAAATATTTCAGTGCGTCACTCACAAACTAAAAGCGTATCTCAAATTTTATAAGACGGCCCTGCCTTCAGAAGTATCACTAGTTATAGTACTTTGTTGTTGTTGTTGTTTTAATCATAAAGGGTCGGTTCACACAATTTAACAAAAGAAAAAAAACCAACATATTCCTAGCCAACCTCGAGTCATACCTAGGCATGCAGATATTTTTGGTTTTATTGTCCAGGATTCAGGATATGTAAGTTCAGCGGTTGAAAAACTCTGAAGGTCCTTTACTTAAGCAACAGAGGCAATACCACAGTGTAAAAATACTCCATTACAAGTAAAAGTCCTGCATTTAAATTCATATTTAAGAAATATCTGAAAGTATAATTAGCACAGAGTTCGCATAGAGTAAAGTAATGGTAGTTCGTATTAGATGTTCTGCTTATTATTGTTTAATAGAATCTAGTGAAGCAGAGGGCTAAAGTAGTTTATATTGCTAACAAATTTTGCATACATATAGTGCTTTAATTATGTACTCCAACACATTCCTTCAGCAAAATCTAAAAATTCTGCCACCACCCCAATACAATTATGGTGGATGGGAATGTGTTTGTGCTGTTACCATAATTGAAAAACTTTATTTAAAAAACAACAGCACATCCCTGTAGACAAAAAATCCTCTTGATAGGCTCTAGCCTTTACTGTTAACAGTTTTCATAGGGGACTGTGTTTTGAGAAGAAAGTAGTTTAAATGAAATCTCCTCATTGTGTGTGTTAATCTTGAGTACCTTGAGAACTAAATGTAACTCCATTTAAACCTGATGAGTGTGTTTGTATGTTTTGGTGTATGTGTGTGTATTCGTGATAATGATGAAACTGCCCCTTCTGCCAACAAACAGAACGTGACTGACTAGAAAACTCAGAAATCTGAAACACAGGCATGTTCCAGCATGAGTCACAATCACACACACAAACACACACACACACACACACACACACACACACACACACACACACACACACACACACACACACACA
>JAQNCA010000013.1:15340349-15350646 GCA_029783725.1 Acanthurus tractus
CAAATTTAGAATTGAATTTAAAAAATAAACAAAATTAAAAGTAAAATAAATTTAAATTAAATACTCATTATTTATTTTTCCAAAGACACACGGAGCCACAGCAGAGCAATTAAAGAGCCGCGGGTTGCTGACCCCTGCTCCAAGTGATAGAAGCACAAATGCAAACTTGAGCAAATCCACCTATACATCGACAGATCAATCGTACAAAAAGTCCTTTAAAAAAGCCAGTTTAATACAATAAAGTGTTCAACGACATGCAATTGACTTGCTTTAATATAATATGTGTATCATCATTCACTCTTTCCTAATCACAGTGAATAATCAGAATCATTCCTATGTTGAAGGAGGAGGCGCGTGTGGAGGCGTCGGGCTCCGGATCGCAGAGCATGGACCGGCTGGTGGACCTTCTCAACAGTATGAGGAGCAACAGCAGCGGGGTGGAGCAGCAGCTGGCCTCTTTCATGGAGGAGGCTCAGTGTTCGGCGCGGTCGGAGGAGACCCTGGCTCAGGTGGTCAGCACGATCTACTCCAAGGCCGTGTCGGACAGGAGCTTCGCCGCCACAGCTGCCAAGCTCTGTGACAAGATGGCGCTGTTCATGGTTGAGGGGACCAAGTTCAGATCGCTGCTCCTGAACATGCTGCAGGTGAGGAAGGATGTGTTTGCCAATGCAGCTGAATTTTGGTTGAGGTTAGCCGCAGTAGAGATATGTTTACTCAAGTACTGTGCTGAATCTTTGCACTTGAACACTACATTTTATGCTCCATCTTCCCTCTACTTCTCAAAGTAATACTGTACTTTTATTCCACTACGTTAGCTTTAAAGCATAGTAAGTAACTTTGATGTTATATACATATATCAACTTATGAACTATAAAGCATTGTTATAGATGAAAAGAGCTGCAAACTCAAATAGTAGTTCTCAGTTACATGGCTGATACGAACTAACAGGAAATCCCCTGAAAAAAATGTACCTTTTTTATCTAGCTGCCAAGATAATATGCTTCCATGTTCCCACTATCATCTTGTCAACGCAAGACTAAAAAAATATACTCCTTTAGGACCTCTAGATTTTTTTTGTGTGATTTTAAGGTAGTTTTTTAATACTGACTTGACTTCTGTCTGTGTGGGACCACTGGTTTTGAACCTCAGTAGATCTTGCTTGCTTTAGTTTTGATATAGAAAGTCCACAGTTTTATAAACAAATGTCTTTTAATTTGTCACATCCCATTACATTGAATGGGGAATTCTCTCTCTAACAGGAGTCATGCTAGTCTGGAATAAACTATGAGTAATGACTGATTGATGTTTAAGTACTTAAACACTAATCAATTAACTAATAAATTATTCACCAACTGATATTGAATCAAATTCAGAAAGGGCAACATGCCCTGGTTCCAGGGCATTTTCTGCTTCTCTCTGGGCTTATGTGATTAAAAATTTAAAATATTTGGATTTAGACTGTTAGTTGAACAAAGCAATCGATTTAAAAATGTCAATTTTGTAATATGGGAGATGATGAGAAATGTGAGCAGCATTTTTTCACTATTTTGTGACATTTTCTATCACTTTTTCCTTTTATTCCAGCCCTGTGTAGCTCCCAACCAAGTATTCCAAGAAATATATTAGTTACTTATGCTCTCTAAAAAAACCTTTTAACACTCTCTTTAAGCTGGGAGCACTTATTTGTGTTTTCTCGTAGACCAGTACTTTTTTTTTACTTCCCGTTTCAACGAAATCCCTTTGGTGATTTCTGTAGTTTCATTCCACCTTAGTTTTAGGCGCAGTCACCCACAGGTGGAAGCCAACTGTGTGTGTGATGTTGTCCAGTAAATGTCAGTGGGCAAAGTAGCTAATCTTAACACCCAGGGGAGAGAGAGACCTGTCCTCTTCCCCCTTCACCTTTCATCCCTTCGCTTAACTGCACAGTTCCAGTCTTGCACACATGATAAAAACATCCTCTCGGCCATTGTATATTTCACTGCCCCTCTCCCCCTCCTTGGCCCTCATGAGCTCTCTATTACCGTGCTCCCCAAGTCTTATCGCTTCCCCTCACCCAGAACGACATGGGCCAGTGCTTCGCTACATTGCCTGCACCCCCGCCCCCTTCTCCTTCTAACCATGCTCCTCACTTTTACCCCTCACTCCATCCTGAGGATCTAGAAGAAGAAAGCAAGACATACACACTGTCTTTAGATATTATTAAAAGTCATTAACCCACCTGCCGCCTGGCCTTGTCTTCTTCTTTCCTTCTTCTTAACTCTCACTTCTTTTCACTCTACCGTTAATGCTGTTTTGACTGCAGTCCTAAACCTTTTGTTTTACATTTAAACAACTCTTATATTAAATGTTTGTTTTTATCCTAAAACTTGCAGAGGTGAATACTGCCTTAATCCTTTAACTGCCTTTCTCCACTTTTTATTTATTCCCTTTTTTCACAGCTGTAGCCCCTCATGTTTTTTTTTCCATCTCAATTTAATTCCCACCTCCCAGCCAGCATGGACCCCCTCCTTGTCCTTGACATTTTGGCTTTTTGCTGTAAAACATTTTAAATGTCAAAAGTGGGCTTGAGAAGGCTGTCATTACAGATTTTTGCCTCCAGACCCCTGGATCTCAATGTGGGGGCAATTAGTTTGTCTCTGCTTTAGGGTTTACTGTTGCTTTGATTAAATGAAGCCAGACTGTTACCTTTAAAAGAAATGCTGCTTATTCAGTATGGCTGAGAAGAGTGTATAACCCTGCTAATACTGTTGGCACCTTCCTCAACATCTTTTATCAAACAATCTTGTCTTTTTCTGTTGCTTCAGTCATCTTTTTCTCTGCTTTGTTACGTATGTTTATGTTGCTATTTTGCTGGCTTGTTGTTTAAGTGTAGGTGGTGCCACAATGTCCTTGGAGGTGTGTAAGTGGTGTGTAGTTGTTTTTCAGTGTGCTTGATGTTTTCGACTGTAAATGATTTCTTTTGTTGTTATTGTTAGTTCCATTCAAGGCTACATATTCTGTTTACATCTGTGTTCAGGCAGGCTATCGATGTACGAGTCTGTGGGAATATAAGCTGCTTGTGTTTCCAATGCACTCCAGTCTACGGCAACATGCAGGAAAAAAAATGAGTAGAGTGAGCTGATGTGACTGTTAATAAAGTTTCTGTTTAACCTGCTGAATAACATCTTTACAAGTGCGCATTAAGCATTAACCCATATTAACCTCAACACTTTTACAGCACTGACACAGTTCACTACCCTTCACTTTGGAACCAAATTAACATATTCTCTTCCACTTCTGGCAGATAAAAGAAATTCATGAATTTGTTTAATGTGTTTTTTAGCTGCTTTTTGGCTTGAAGTACTTTAAGCTACAAGGTTAATACATGTGCCACCTACAAAAACTCCCATCAGAGAGATAGCAAAAGATGTTAATGGAGATTAGCACCATGGCTGATGAATTTATAAAACACTTAAATATCCTCTTACCTACCGCCTACTTAGAACTTGTTTTACATATTTACAAAAAGCTTGATGCACTGTAGTGTTTCAGTGTATTTTCCAAATTTAATCTGTATGCATATTTTTTTTTCCCACAGAGGGACTTCTCTCGTCGAGAGGAGCTCCAGCAGTCTGACGTGGAGAGGTGGTTAGGTTTCATCACCTTCTTGTGTGAGGTGTTTGGTACAATGAGGAGCAGCTCCGGGGAACCATTCAGGGTGTTGGTGTGTCCCATCTACACCTGCCTACGAGAGGTCTGTACTCAAATCTGCACCTTTCTTATTTAGAAGTATATCAACAACCAATTGATAAACCTCATTCATGTGTGCCAGTGAGTAGAAAGCTCCCGGCTGCATCTTTATCTTGTCCGTTTAGATCGATGAATGCACCAAGCCAGTGTTTCCTGTTTTCGGTCGGAACTAGTCTAGACACTAGACACCACACTGGGGTTTGGTTAATGGTGCAAGCCAGTGAAGACACCGTCAGTTCTAGGAAAAAGCATGACCCCAGGTTCAATTGTCATGAGCTGGTCATGCTCTCTTACAAACACTTCCATTATTACCATGGAAACCCTATAGCGTAGCCACAGCAGACACACCATGAAACAGAAGTGGTTAACGGCAGATGGGATATTGAAAGGGGAAGTGAGCAAGGAGAGGGGCCTGAAGAGGTGAGGGGAAGCAGAGGAGAGACTGTGGTCAGGTTGACAGTTGCTATAGAGGAACTTTACATTTACGTGACAAGTAGAAGAGAAAAGAGAAGGGAGAGTTAGATGATGGAGTCTGAAAGGGGAAATTGCTTTTAATGTGTAGTTTAAGAGGTAAAAAAAAAACTACAAATAATTATATGGCTGAGACACGTGCCAGGTAAGTTGTACCACCTATGTCCACACCTCTGCCGGTCTGGCACTCATCACACACCCTGTGTCTCTCAACACAAACACAAGAATCAACATACTACTAATGTCATCCACGCCCTGTCTGAACGTTTTCCCAGGGAACTATCTCAGCTTGCTAGAAGGCCCAGCAGCAAGACCAAGGGTGTGGACATGCAGCGTAACCAGTCAGAAATAAACACAAACACATCTTCAAAACCCAGTATCAGCACTGAGCAGTGTCACATTTAGCCTGATGATGCTTGAGATCAGAACACTCCTAGTAACAATGTCAAAATGCATGTATACGTGTGAATTGGTGTATGTGTGTAGCTGTTAGCTCATGCGCCTTTTCAACAATGTTCAACTCACAGAGCCATTCCCCCTGATTTTTATCTACCAGCTGTTTTGTCTATAGTTGAGACATGCATTTGAAGAATTCCAGCTACAAGCTTTATGCAATAACGTGTGCTTGCATGTTTGTTTGTGGCACCAACTGTCTCCTGTAGTTGTAGCCTGTAGAACAGGATAAGAGGTGTGTTCGGAAGTGTGTCTGGATATACATGACGGCTGTACGTTAAGACAAGGGGAATTTATAAACAGTGATCTCATCCATTCATGACTCACACAACCCAATCCCAATAATGTTTTCAAATATTAAAACTTCCATTTACAAATTCTTTTTGCCAACTTAAGGGTGGCGCAACAAGCTGTGAACTGAAAATTATCAGCTTTGAAATGGTGAACAATAACAATTAGTTGCTTCTTTACACATCCAGTCGTTATGAAGCAACATTTTTATTCATTTGGACTCATGTTTCTGGTCACCTGATGAATGTATGATATCCAATATTCACCCTACTTTTGCTCAGTTAAGCTTAAAAACCACCTTCCTCTGCTGACCAGCAGTCATTAATTTGTAATCAGGAAATGTATGTTGAGTTCATCCAAGTTTTTTGTAAGTGGAGCTGTGAAGGAGGGTCCAAGTTTGAGGGGTGTGTTTGTTAACGGTAACTGACAAATCCTGCTAACTATTCATTTAAAATGAAAAATGCTTATTGTAGGTTTCAGGCTTGTTATATGATATAAGCAAGGCAAAAGTTTGCCTTTTTTGTACTTGTTTATTTGGCTTGCTGATGTTTCAGCATGTTGCTGTGGTTACATACTGTAGGTTGTTAAGAAACTTTGGTGAGCGTGTAATTTTAGAACAGTGAATGAGCCAGACAACATGTGCATTAAACAGTTTCAATACACCTATGCTGATCAGAAATTAATAGTCAGTCAGACCTCAGTGTAATAGTGTGTGGAGCACACCCTGTACTAAGCTGCACGGGCAATATGAAAAAAATAGACTCTTATTTTAATACCTTACCTTTAAGAAGCATAGGTAACTAACAAACATTTCTGTTTTAAGAAGGAAAAGTCCTGCACAGACTAATCATCATAAAAACCCAGAAGGCAGGTTGCAGGGTAGTTGAATTGACAGATGAAACCATCTTTTATTAAAGCAAATGACCTGCATGTGGCCCAAAGAGGCTTTCATCAGGATATTGGTTTGCAGCTGCACACTGCTGAAAGCAGTGAGCATAAACTGTGTCTGCTAGTGACCTCACAAGCTATTTATATTGTGCCCGGTATCCCTCTTTGAAAGTCAGCATGTGCCCTCCGAGTCAAAGACAATCGACTCTGATTATGTAGTATATGGGAGAATGATTGAGCACATGGAAGTGTGCTTCAAAACCTGTATCTTAAATATTCTGAGCTTTAAGTTAGTGTAGTTTTTTTTTTATCATTTTGTTGAGAAGCTTTTTTGTTAAACAGTTATTAAAGTACAGCACAGCACGAGTAATATTATGTAATGATGTAATGTAACTAAGGGAAGTGCAGTTCCTGATGCTAGATCTGCTGTTGCTATGCAACTATTCAAAACTCAGTAAAAGCAGAAGCAGTGGCAATTTTAACTTTCAGCAGTCTGTAGCTCTTTTAACAAAGCCTGCACAGGGTGGAAATATGGCGCCACCATTCCACGTTCTCATTCTGGTACAAAGACAGAAGTGGGGAGGCATATTGTACAACCTATGAGCTTGTCATGGAGGTAGTCACTGAACCAAATGGATGTCTGTTCTATGTGCAACCCACCACCAGGGGATTTCAAAGGCAGCAACAAACAGTGAAAGACAGATGAAACCTCAGTAGAAAATTTACACGAATAACAATGTTTTTCTAGTTGACTTCATAGAGTCACTCAAGGTGTTGTTGTCATGTTGGATGGATTTCCTTCATTCAGGGCTGCAAGAGGATCACAGCTGCCCTAGTTTTTGTTGTTTTTTATGTTCCCGATCAAAGGTCTTTTGAATGAAAATACTGTAAATGAGAATCAGAAAGAATTCAAAGGTTTCCAAGTGCAGCACACTTTGTTTCTTTATGATGTAACTAACCAGAGACGTGGCTGTTTTCAGCTTCAACAGTTAAGACTCTGTATGGTTTGACTAGTCTCACTTAAACAGTTTTTTCTGCATGTTATGTTGTAGAAGCGAAAGGAGAAAGCTGTCATATCGAAGAACACAGAGAGAGAGAAGCTTTTGCGGTCAATATGAGAACTGATTATAGATGAGTATAGATTAGACGATTTTAAATATACTGAGCGGAGACTTCTTCCCTGGGCTCCCCAGAGAACTCATTATGAGCTAATCCTGCTTGTCACATAGCTCTCCTACTCTGGGAATGACGAGACTTGACTTCCCTCATCAAACAACCACACTGTCACCACACCCATCTAAGCATGCTAAGGAGCTGATGTCTGCTCGACTGCGAGGCCTGAGTGATAGGTGGAATACCATTAAGCTAACAGCATGCAAACAGCAGACCAGCTAGTACTGAATGTGGACTCAAACAACAGATGGTTGTTAACTTTGTTTCTTTTTCTTACAGCAAGTGCTAGTGCTTAGTTTAGTTCATCTGCGTATGGAGTTCTGCTACAGGTGTCAAAGTGAAACAGACTTTGATTTAATTGTTTTGCTTGTATGCATGCAGCAGGTGGGCTCGGTAACTTGGTCAGACAAATCTTTATCATGCCAACTGAAAAACCAATAACTTTGTGTTTGATCATGTTCACTTAAACTTGCAATATCATAACATTACCTACTGAATTGATATAGCAAATTTGTCAGCAAACACTCTCTAATTATTTTCATTCCTTTTTTTGTTTTTGGTCTTAACTCCTAAGGAAAATATCTATCTGTGTAGCTGCTAAATGTTCATCAGATAGCTGCAGGTTGTGTTAAGTTAGTTTTTATACTTTTCACTGAAAGCAGCTGCCTGTTGTGACTGAAAACAACACTATGAGATGGGTGAGAGTGAACTCAGACTGTGCAGTCGGGAGCTAAAGCGCTCCATAAAGAAGATGCTAACTGCATATTTAGACGATAATTCTCTGTAAGATCGGTGATCCTATTTATATTTGATACATTATGAGAAAAACCCTGATAGCAGCCACTTTAAGTCAGTTTTTCCCTTTGTGCCTGTATCTTATGTTAATATCTTATTTTGTTCATTTTGCAAGAAGTCTGTGCTTCCAAGGTTTAGTCAGATATCACTGAATCAACAAACCCTCCATTTGACTTATTTTACTTCTCTCAGGTTATTCGCTCAAACACTTTTGAACTGCCTGAGCTGGAAAAGGAGCGTTTAACCAAAGACCTATCTGCTGTAATCTGACACGAGATGCAAAAGTCTAGCTTGGGAGGCTTTCTGTCATTCTACCCCTCTTTGTCACCATCCCTCCCTGCATTGTTTGAAAGTACCGGTTGTATGCCCATCTGTGCTTGGGGCCAGTGTTGAAGGGGGGGGGGAAAGCCAGCTAGCATGTTTACCAGCTCCACAGTTTGTTTTTGGCTTCGCTCTGTGTGTACAGTATGAATGTGTCTGTGAATGGGGATATACAGCAAGCCTTGATGTGTGCTGGTTAGCTAGCTTGCCAAGATGAAAGCCTGGTGTGTTGACTTCCAAGATTTAAAATGTTAATGTTGAAAATATTTACAATGGGATTTGCCCCTTTTTTTTTCTTTTATTTATTTTCTTGTGAAGTAATTAAAAAGCACTTGCATTTGCTTAATCTCCACATCTATGTGGCCTATATCTGAATATGCATATATTTATATATCTGTAGGACATATTAGGTTTTGTTCACTCACTGTAGTGGACTTCTTTGTTTTGCTACATTTGGATTTTCCTTGTTTTATTTTACTTTGTGCTTCTCTCTCCTTTGTAGTGTCCCAGTATATTTACACAGTCTCTGTTCTTGTCCCTTTCAGCTGTTGGAGTCCACAGACGTTAAAGAAGATGCAGTTCTCTGCTGTTCGATGGAGGTATGAACCACATCCACACTCAAGAAGTTAAAACTTGTTTTTTTTTAATTTGTGTAAGAAACAGGGAAGCTAAATTAAATACACTAAAATGTCTGAACGAATTTATCTAAGACTAATTCTAACAAAGGATCTATTGAAATCCATTAAGCTAAATGTTAAACTTGACGCACAGTAGCCTACTTTATATATTGCAGAAACTGTGTTTGTAATGATCTTTACCCAGAATCTTTAATATTCCAAAGCAGCAGCAGGGCTATAAATAATAAGGTAGCACATTTAAATTTCAGTAGAATTTTGAATTTTGTCATACAGAGCAGAAACATTCGTACCCACCAGCAGTGACATGAAAATAAGACCAAGAGACAAAGTGCAAAGACAGGTGAGCTTCGGTTAGCAAACAGTTACCAGATGCTCGCAAACACATCCACATCCTCTGCCGTCTTGATTACCTACCAGCAGGCTCACTGAATCAAAAACACACACAGTTCTATGGCCAAAGGGTGTGTGAACTTCTTCTGTCTCACTGTGTCCACAGTAACAAGGTGCCAGACGCTGTGTTTTGCTGTCAGTAAGGGACACACACACCTTGTCTGACACTTATGCCTCCTTACATCCTCCCTCACTCCATCCCTTTTCTGTCTCCAGCTGCAGAGCATGGGGCGTCTCCTGGAAGAGCAGCTCCCAGAGATGATGACAGAGCTTCTGGCGACCGTCAGGGACAAGATGCTTTGTCCAGCTGAATCTCAGCTGACCCGCTCCCTCCTCATGGAGGTCATTGAGCTGCATGCACATCGCTGGAGCCCCCTGGAGGCTCTCACAACCCAATACTACAACCGTACCATCCAAAAGCTCACCACCACTGCCTAGGTGCCAGCTCCCCCAGGAGGAGAGGAGACAAGCCCCCCATGACGCCCATAGGAAACATTTTCCAGTTGAGCTTCAGTTTGCTCCTCAAGTTTTACCAAAACACAGCAGTTTAAAAATCAGGTCACTCTCTAACCTAAATGAATACAAGCTTTACATGGTTATTTAACTTACTTCATGACAGGCGACCACTGCCACAAACAAACCGTACACTATTGACAAAACAGGTAACTCTGAGCCACTATGGCAACACTACATGCGGCGGTAAAACAATGAAAAGCGTATTTGACACACATTTGAGAAAACCACTGTATTTATGGCCAGTAGGGGCGTGCTTGGCCACACAGAGTCTGCGGCCCGCCTGGCTGTGGCTGATGAGGGATAAAGGAGGGAACAGACAAGAGAGGGTTCACACAGGGGAGAGGAGGAGAGGGCAGCAGCCTGCCCGTAGGGAATATAGAGGTCGGTACCCAAAGATGAATGGAGGGGGGGCGGGGGTCAGGGTAGTCCGTGTCAGTCTCTTTATTGTGTTCATTTGCCCACCATCCTCCCCCTTTTCTCTGTCTCTTTCTCCTCCCCCTCCTCTGTGTCTCTGTCAGCCCCTGGAGTCTGTGTGGCTGATAAAAGAGAGAGGAGGAGGAGGAGGAGGAGGAGGAGGAGGAGGCAGCAGGGAGTAGACACGATGCTGTCTGTCTGGGCCGTCTGCCCCGCTG
>JAQNCA010000013.1:15371753-15387882 GCA_029783725.1 Acanthurus tractus
CACACACACACACACACACACACACACACACACACACACCCTCTCTCCCTCTTTCTCTCACACACACACACACAGTGTCACACTTACCATACAGCCAGATGGGCTTGTGTCCCCCATCGCCAGACAAATTAAGTTTGGGCCCCCAGATTAATATTCAGGCAAAGCACTGGCTCTATATAATTGAATCATGGTGCCATGAGTGTACAACAGGGGCTACTTTAGATGCAGCCACCATGTGCGCACAGACACACATGCACACACACACACTAACATCAACACTTGGCTGCCAGCTGCGCTCAGTATCCTGTCTGCTGGTTGGGGGCAGGTCATGAATACAAAATCACAGTTCTCTGAGCACCCTGCAATTTATTTTAGGCATAGAAACTGTAGAACTCTTGACATCATTTGTCCACCGTAAAGCAGTGACAAGTCTGTTTTTAACGATAATATGTTTCACTCAGTACATTTGAGGGTCATCATACTTTAAGAAAAACAAATTAAACGAAACATCATCAAAAATGTAGTTTTATCAAGGCCTTAAAAGGATCAATTATTATTGCAATTAGTTTACGCAAGTATTTGATATTTATTTTGCTGAGAATATTAGCTAAACAGGTATAAATGAGATTGTTGCTGCAGTGGATTCTTTGTGCAGAAAGCTGTTCAATCAGACCTGCAGCAAACACTCCTGCTCGCTACAGTAGCAGATTAACCTAGAAGAATTAATCATTTTTAATTGGTTAATCCATATGAATAAGAGAGGGTTACGATTAGAAATATACTGTTAAATGAGTTTACTTAATCATCCGTCTCGCAATAGGTTAATCCATTCATCCATTTTACTTCACTTATCCGTTTCCAAGCTGCATTAATTTAATTAATTATATAATGGGGAACTATTGTTCTTTATTGCTGCATAGTAATGAAAACAATATAATATAATTAAGAATTCAAGGCCATTTTGTCTTCACCAGTTCTCCATACCGGTGCTGTCACTGTTTGGAAGATATAAACATGAAACATGTATCAAGTTGTGTTTTATTTGAATTTTAAAAAAGGTTCTAAAGTATCTGTTATTCAACTCTTTGAACACCACAGAAACTCAAGGTTATGTTATGTTATGCATGTGTTTAAAAAAAAAAAAAAAGCAAAACCAAATCCTTTATGCTTTCAAGTAGCAATATCCATATCAGTAGCAAACACTTGTATTAGCTTATATGTAATAATCTTGGCAGTGTTACATCGTAATGGGCTTCACAGCGTCCTCCAAGACGGCCAGGAGGGAGATCTGAGAGCAGGGATTCTTCCGTGGTGTGTGGTTAAAACTTATCTCTCGCTGTGGTGTGGCTTGAAATGTTTAGTTAACTCGGCCCCAATTGCTGCTGTTCATCTTTATTAGACAAGGAACCAGCTGGCTGGAGGAGTCCTAATTAGAGGACTCCCAGCTTCAGTTAATGTTCCTGCATCAATAATGCAACCATGCCACCTTATGTAAAATAAATAAATAGATAACATACTAAATCAAAACTAAAATATTCCCTTGAACCTGTGATGTGTTCATGTAGACTGTGCACATATGCTGTGCACAGTTGAGTGTATGCTGCTATAGGTAAAAGGAATCAAATATTTAAGCTTCTTTTGATAAGAATTTCTTTTTGATTGAGTATGCTTTTTGAATGAAAGTTTCATATTGTTTTTTTCTGTCTTTTAACCACTTTTAACCAAAATTATTCGGAGTAATATTCGTAGAACCGTAAACAGCCTTTGAAGATGAATTAAATTCATCACTACCTCCAGGGTTTTACTTGAAAGAATAGGGTTTTTTTTAATTTGTAGAAACAACCATGTGAGGACTGAACAATGGCTCAGTAGTTCACTTTCTTCAAAGGCACATGTTTGGTTTTAATATTTAACTGGGAAGCATAGTTTGACTCCTCAGTTAAAGGTCCCAAAAGAAACATAGGAAAAGATTTTCAAATGCAGTGTGTACCTGTCACCCAATCAACCAGATCAGTCATGTCAGCCATAGTTCAACAGAAAGATGTTTAGCAAATGGTTTTAATCTCCTGAAAGGTACTTTCTGGAGAAACAAAATATTGATCCTAATAATAGAACAGAGTGCTAGTCTGCTCAGCTAGCTGCTAGACTGCCCACTCATCTCCTACCCTCTCACGCACACATGCACAGTCACACCTCCACCGTCTCCTCTGCTTCCTGTTCTCTCACAGGCTGTCGCCCTCACAAGTCGTGGTGCAGAGAGAGGAGGTGACATGGACACACCCGCGCACACACCACTTCATTTCTCACCAGGCTTTTTCTGTCATTCCCACACCACCTCTTCCTCCTCCTCCTCCTCCTCCTCCTCCTCCTCCTCCTCTCTTGTCTCTCACACTCTGTCACACTAAGGGGTCAGTTGTGGGTTAGCTGGCACAGTCGGCACTTATTGGATTTCATGTTGACTCTGAGGTGGATTTCTACCTTTGTTTTCATCTGTTCTGGTATATTTTGTGAGGGTTTTACATGATGTGAGAGGCAAACACATTTTCAAATTTTCACATTTTCATTTTCAAAACTCTTCACATACAGATAAGACTGCAACAAATGCCTTTTTTTTCCCACCAATAAAGCTGGTCCAGTGAAAAGACCTTGACTAATGGTCCCCCATTTACACTATTTTTGATAATTTCATGACTCCTCTTGACATCTCCTGTGCCAAAAGCAACAGAGAGGAAAGCAGACAAATGAAGGTACCAATCAGTGTCATTTTGGCATAAACACAGTCTCTGCTCCTCCAACTATTCAAACCCAGCCTCAGCACAGACAGTAAGACATGCTCACTAAAGCTGTGAAAACAGCTTTACTTAAGAAAGATGCTCCCACATACAGCTCTCAAAAAATCACATCCGTGCTTCCTTTTGTCAGTTTTGATATAAATTCTTTGACTGCAAGACACGACTAAACACACATCAATGTGTGATTAAGGCCATAATGCCAGTAAGGCTGAGTTTCTCCTGTGGTTGAGGGGTATCTACAACCCACAGCTGTTTATATGTTGTGTGAGACCCATTACTTTCGGTTGATTAAATACCCAACAGTCATCTTATCTGAAGGCAGCAGGACAGGTAAGTGCGCTCCACTGGCAACAGTTAATTTGAGGGATGTGCTGCAACACTTTCAAAGAGCTGCCCCAATTATATCCACCGCTTCCTGTGTGGGAGCCTTGGTTACATCTTGCACAGTCAAAATCAGATATTCCTCTTTGCTTTTGTCTACAGTAAATGGGTTGTCTTGGTTCTGCAAAGCTTATAGTTTATAGAAATGATCAGGGTCATGCAAATGCAAAATATGATATTTATTGGACACACATATTCACATGGAAGCCAAACAGAGCACTGGTCTTTCGCAGAAATTATATGTGCAATTTTTGCTTTTAAACTTGCAACAACTGAGTTTCTGGCCACTGGCAACATGTAATACATTATGTAATATGCACAGAATAATGCAGTTGAAAGGGCTGCTTTGGACATACTGTACACTGAAAAAAAAACAAGTCAAATTCTAAACACAGCACAAGCCAACACATTTTTCCATTTCATAAAATCAATAATTCTATCTAAATTATGCTACTGGCTAAGACAACCATGGATATCTATTTTAATGTGCATTGGATAGTTATACATGACTTTTTGTTTTAATATTGGCATTATTTATTGGCCAATGGTCAACCTGCTCTCTACAAAGTTGCACTGGTCATTGAAAAACCTGTTTAACCAGTGGTAGTTGTAAGAGTGAACCAATCAGTGAATTCAAGAATGGGAGCTAAACACTGAGGTAAAACTCACCACACAGCTCTTTGCAGCAGAAGGAAAGCCACATACTGGGGTGATAATTCTCTGTAGGTTTATCACTACAAATGATCAGTTCGAAATGAGTAATTTCAGGTTTAATGTCATCTAAGTGGCAATGAATTTCAGCTGTGAGAAGTTCTCACATATATGTTGATACTATTTTGCTATGACTGCTTATCACTACTGGAATCCACTGTCACCATTATGTATTTATTCTGGTAACAGTCACTGTTGATCTAAGGTGTTTCCAACCCAAACTACAAACACTGAAGAAGAGCAATTCCCATTAACCTCACCACATCAGCAAACCATGCCAGTTGCCCCATTTCCATAATAAATTGCACACAAACACACACACACCCATAAGCACAGACCTATGATTACAATAATCGTTCCATTGATAACACGCTTCATAACCTTTGTTAACTGACATCACAACATAACTAACCAGACGAGATAAGCAGAGGCCTGGACAGCAGAGTGTTCATTGCCCCAGACTCAACCTCTCCCAAAGGCACAGAGTTTTGCCACTGTAATCTACTGTACTCTCCCCTGGCCAGATTAGGGTATTAGCAGCATGAATAATTAGGCCAGATGTCCTGTTCTGGGACAGCAATACCCAGCCACTTCCCCAGACATATAGTGTCCTCATGAGAGATAAGATCAGGACGGTCAAAGGCAAAGCGAAGAGAGGTGCAGATGTGATGTTGCCGCGGCCACACAAGCCACAAATGGTTGAGCATCATCAAAGAAAAAGGAGAGAAGACCTAGATATCACTGCCAGCCCCTGCAGTCATGTTTTTCAATGTCTGAACCACTTAGCAAATGAGAGAGACAGAGACAGAAAGAGGGAGAGAGAGAGAGTGACACACACCACATCTTTCCAACACTAATGCAGCAGGGATGGCGGCAGTTCTGTCGAAAAGCACATGAAGCCCCAAGGCAGCTTTCTGGTCCTTGGTAATCTTCTTCAAATCTCATCCCTAATGCTCACTCACACCCAAACACCCATCTGAAATGTTCCAAAAAAGGCAGACCAGACGCATGGATGACTGACTGGCCAGCTAATTGACTGGGTGAGTGAAATCAATGTTGTGAACTGGATGTGCTTTTCGGCTCCACTAACAGTACACTGGTTCAGTAAGAGTTCAGCATGCCACAGTAAATGGTGGGGGATTTGTGTGTGGCTCAGCTGGTAGGACGCAGAATCACAGCCGTTACCACGAATTCAAGCTCATTTTACTGACCCGTGTTGCCGAAAGGTGAAATTAGCGTGGAATCATGGGGTTTGTTTATTTAAATGTTAAACTAGCACCATTGCCGATGAAACAGTATCTGAGTGACTGAGGCAGAAATGTTCATAGGCAAGGTAATATATTAAAGTTTTATCCATGTAACATTTTGTCGTGTTTGCTGACCTACTTCCTCACTCTCTGACTGGTGTTACCCTGCAAGTTTGCAACAGGCAGCGAAATGAAATGTACCGTTGCCTAGAAAAAACTAGAGATTTAATTGAATTTTAACATTACTGAGGATTCAATATTGAGGATTATTTTAGTAAACACCTCAGCAAAACTAAACCAAAGATATTATCATTTAGACATTTTAGTGTGAAATTGCCATATATTATACATGTGAATTGCTGATTAGCTAAAAGGCTGTTTCAATTTTTTTTAAAAAAGGGTCATCTTGAGAATTCAGCTGTAAATAAATAAAAAAAAAAGTTCAAGCACATAAACTACCCTTAGGAAGAGGCAACACAGGCCCCGAATTAACAAAAAGGAAATTCCAGCTTTGTTTGCCCATTACTAACCAGATCAACACACTGACTGTTAAAAAGCTAAACCAGCAGGGAAGTCAGCAACCCACACTGAGTATTTGTCTATGTAAGGAGTTTGCTTTAATGAAGTTTTTCTGTTTTCATTCACCTCCACGCCAGTTGGAGAGTCTTACAGCAGTAACAAGGCCACTAGTCTTTGTACAGCCCATACAGTGGTGCACACTCGCTTGCACACACAATCAAACACTGACTCAAACACATGGCCTTGCTGCATTTGGCCTCCTCTCCTTCATGTTTCAGGGTTGCAGTGGGATTTTCTTTCCCCTCGTATGCAACCTAAACGCAAACACACACATGCATACCTTCTCACAAACATCTACAGGTTGACTAACACAACACTGCTCCATCGGACTTCCATTCTTATATTCAGGGCACCTCAAAGATAGGCGCGACGTTGAAATCAGTCCCCAGGAAAATTGGATCCCTTCCACTGTGTAAATTCCACGGACTTTGAGGCATGCAGTTGCTAAGCAACAGCAGAGCTGTATTCCCCTCTCAGATATCCATTTTTTGTTTGGTTTCTTCATATTCCAGCTTTGACTCTGACCTAAGTTAAGCATCTGAAATAATTCTAGTATATGTACCTACAATTTAGAGGAATTAGACAAGAGTTAGCAAACAAACAACTTCAAACTAAACAAGTTTCTAGTTATGATTTGCTTTGTTTTTATGAATACAACACTTGCAGAACATTTACGCCTAGATTACTAGTTGAACTGTAGATGGAAAAGAAGGGTCAGGGCCATAAACAAACCCATCCCTGAATACTGACTTATTAAAATGTACTCAGGCTTCTCTGCATGCTAGCATGTCAAGCATGATCACAACTCACTACAAAGACTGATAAATTATCACTGTCTTGGTGTAGTGGAGTTTGCTTTACTGAGCATCTATTTTCCATATTCCAAGCATACACGAGAGCACAGTAAGCTGACGAAAGTGTGTTTCTGCTCTGATGTAAGTCGGTGCATGTTTTTATTTCATGTCTGATGGGACTGTAAAGCATGAAGAGACTGCCTCTGTGTGTGCGTGTGCGTCTGTTTTGTGTCCACTACTCTAATCACTATAATAACTTCTGTCTATACAGCACAGTCCCCAAGGGTGTTGTGTTTGTGCATGAGAGACTAGCGTACGTGGGTGGGGACCAAGAACGACTGGACTGTCAGAGGGGTTTTTTTTTTCTGTTTGAAGGTCTCTGCACGTTACCCTGTCCATCCTACTGTTTTTTGCTTTCCTTCGGCTCTCCACACGGTCACAATCAAAGAAGTTCTGTCTGGTGTGTTGCCAAATATTTGATAGGGCTTCACACTGTCCAGATAGACCCCTACCCAAGGACAAACTCCTCTGCTAATAAAAGAGAATTTCATTACATGAACGGGACTTGCTGCGTATGTATACATACGTGTGTGTGTTCTGTGTATGCTGTTTAGATGGACTGGATTCAAGCCGAGTGCGGTCTAGTAATTCCTTTGCTTTCTCATCACACAACACACTCATTTTACCATGTCTGTTTTAGCTATTTGAAGATAAAATACATACATTTCAGTCCTGGTTGAGTTTGGCAACACCTGTCATTAGTAGTGGTGACAGCAAATGGTACCACAGCAGGTAACACAATTCTGGAGGCAGCAAAACAAACTAGTAACAATAATTGTATTTTTTTTCCATCATTCTTTGAGCAACTCTGATCTGTTAGTTTTATCTGTTGTTCTGATCTGTTTTTTTATTCTTCTCACGGCATGAGCCTGCATACAGCACTGAACACTGAATCTAAAAGGGCCTGGTTACCTGGCTGAGAAGCTGGAGGTGTGCAGCCCATCACCTGCAGCCCTTCATCTGACAGCTCACTGTGGCTTCTTGTTCCATTGCTCTCTACAATGTTTCATACTGAGACACTGTCAAAAAATACAAAAAATGACTGCTGTTTTGTTTCGTAGATTCATTTATGATGAATGACAGCCCAAAGTGTTGAGCTCACTGACACATTCATGATGTTCACACAAACCTTAATGATCCTTACAATACCTGTTGACATATCAAGCGCTGGGATCTTGGCAGCAGCAGAAATAAGTACCCAACCGCAGCCACTTGAGCCTGTACATGCGAACAGGGGGTAATGCTGGATTAGGGGGCTGGAAAATCATTCACATGTATTCGGTTTGTTATTCCTCTGAGGGTTTTTTTTAAGTTCTCTGTTACTTGTCAGTTAAACATACAGGCCTAACACGTCTCTTTACTTCAAAACTAAACAGTTGCTCTAACTCTTCAAAGTTCTGATTGTTTTTCTCACATTAATATCTAAAGGCTGATCAGTAAATGGAGAAAATAAAGTGAACCAGTCTGCACTAATATGGTTGGCATCAAGAAGTTTCATGAAAACTGTTCTTTCAAAGTAAAAAACTAAAAAAAAAACATTGGGTCACTGTTTTTTGTGTGTACTGCCACAGTTTATGCTACATGGTCACCATCATCCATCAACTCCTCCAGTGTTTTCCTCTCAGACTAAACAGGGAGCAACAAGGTCAATATCCAGTGCTGTATATATCTTACAACAAAGAAATGTCATCGCTTGTTGCAGGTCAATACAGATGCACAAAATGTTTAGATATTAAAAAAACAATTCTCTGAAAACAGATTACTTGATGTGAAAAAATGGCATTAACAGAACATCTGATATACATATGATGATACTATCAGCAAACAGAGCAACTGTATTCGTAAATCTCACCTTTTTTGTCAAGTAGGAAATTAAGCCATTGACTTGCTTGAGGGAATATTTTGGCAGGAACCTGCATGTTTGTTGTCTTACTGGGAGTTGAAGGAGAGGATCAATATCAATTTCATCTCCGTGAGTTCAGTTCAGAAATAGGTCTGAGACACGTTTAACCTAGCTTAGCTCAATGAGCTGAGGGAGTCAAAGGTATCTTCCAACATTTCCAAAGCTCGGTTTTCATCTCTGTGGTTTTTCGACTCAACACCAGGGATTTAAATCAAATACAGGGACTTATTTGACTGAACATTGATATGAAAACTATTGCCAAATGGAGACTTATAATAGGTATGAAAAATGCCAGAAGACCCTGCCACTCTTAGTTTTGAGTCCTCTCTACATCCTTTCTCTAGGCTAGGACGTATTTCAGTCCTCAGTTGCCTTAAGACACCATTTTGATTGCATTAAGATTTTGCTTTTTTGAGTAGACCTACTGTGTGTATATATCTTATTTGGCTTTCGAATAAAAACGTCTACTTTCCTGTAATGTGAGAGCTTGCGGTGAGTAACAGTGGCAGAAAGCTGGAATGAAAAACATTTTCTCAGGCTCTTTGCAGAGGGAGACCTACACATCATCACGCATATAAAGCTTGTCAGCACACTTCTCTCTCCGCCTGTGATTGTTCTCAATAACCCCTGTTGCCCAGATGAATGATGGCAGGTACTGGATGAAAGCCAGCATCTGCTTCACTTCAGCTAAAAGTCTTTCTCTCTCTCTGCAACGTTTTCATTCAGTACCATTCAATATCAGGCATCGCTACACAAACCAGAGAGTGATGTGTAATAGAGAGAAAAAATGGCTTAAGATGAAAGAGCACCAAGTCTCACACGTATGATTCGCTCCATTAAGTGTGACCAAGGCAATCTAAAGGGAGGTGTTTGTCAATACACTGTTCAAAAGCAGACTAAAAAGGGAAAATTTAAACTGTAAAGCAACATTTAATGAAAACTCTTGAAAGGTTTTGATTCAGCCAAACAACAAAGAAAAAACAAAACAAAAAAGGACACTGATTTCCACTTTTTAGCTAAATTTTAATTTTTTTTCTGCCCATCTTTCAATGCAAAACATGCATTAAAGTTAAATTTTAAGACACATAAAGACAGCTACATAATCAGTACACCTCCATGTTAAAAACATAAAAGGATTTCTATTTGAAACTGATACAGAAAACTTGTTTATGCAGTTATTTCAAGCAAACTAAATTACAGTAATGGTGTCTTCACAGGTCTTAGTTAAAAACCTATCAGACAGCTGCAGCTTGTCCAAACACTGCTGCCAGAGACCTCACTAACACCAAGAAAGTGGAGCACATTACACAGGTGCTAAAGTCACTGCACTGGCTTCCTGTGTGGCAAAGGATGGATTTTACACATTACATTAAGAAGCATCTACAGTCCTCGGGTCCTCTGGGACAAGGTTACTCAGTGTTCTCAGGATCAAACCCAAGTAAGATGAAGGTGCTTCAAGTTTCTGTGCTCCCCACCTGTGGAACAAGCTTTCAGCGTACCTGAGGTCTGAATAAACTGCAATCACATTTAAAACAGGGCTTAAAACATTACTATTTACAGTGGCTTTAGAAGTTATAAGTTTACAGCTACTTCATAGCTTCCTTTTAATCCCTAGCTTTTAAGACTTTTTCCATTTTTCATTCGTTTTTTCATGCAATTTCCTTTTATCTTTAATTATTTGTCCCAATTTTTGTTCTTGCAGGTTTTTTAAATGTATTTTCAATGTTTCCTTAATGTCTCATTTTTAATGTACTTCCATGCCGCAGTGGAGCACTTTAAAATGCATTGTGCCTGAATGGAGCTTATAAATAAACTTGCCTTGCATTGCAGTAAAGCTCTCTGTGGCTTGTGTTTTAAAGTTAGAGTAAGGTTATACAGAAGAATAGAATATTAAAAAAAAACTCTTGGAGGGACTATCCATCTACTCTACTGATAATGTAACTCTACAACAACATCTCTGTTTACTGTCTGTGTAGCACACAACATACAGTACAACTTTATCAAAATGACAGGACTTTTTCCTTTCTTTAGTATCTCCCTTAGCAAACAATCTTTCCCTGGAGGTAATTTCTTTCTCTTTATCTCAATCTTTTTTTGCTGCCAGTGTGTCTCTGTTGGCCTCTGCATGTTTGTTTGGAGAGTACAGCTCGCCCGGTACAAGATGGAAGTACGTCAGCGTTGTTGGCTTGTGTTTAGCAAAAGGCAACAGGAAGTGACCACTCAGAGAAAGGAGACAGGAGGGGAGGTGAAGGAGAGAAGGGTGAAGTTGTGTTTGAGAGAAAAACATAAGGAGGGACAAGGGAAGAGCAACTGAGAGGTGATGCAAAGTGCAGGGCAAAGGAGTTTTGTGTCTTTTGAGTGCTCATTAAGGCCTCTTTTCTTCACCGCACTGAACTCCCTTTATGAACAATGCAAAGTGCGGATGGGTGTGACTAAATGCCTTAAAGGGTTTATTTAGCCAAATAACAGACTAACGGGTCATTTTCTATCATTTACTTTTCACCTACTTTCATTTAAGCATCACGTAATAGAACCTTTGTGCTGCCTGCCACTTATGCCCTACAAAATCCAGATTCAAACTGATCCTCTACTGGACAGCCTTGGTATGCGGCTCTAAGGCAGGGGGTAACTGGGGTTTGACAAAGGCTGCTCTCATGTGTAGGCAGTGCTCCCTTCTTGTTTGAAACAGAGGATTTATGATATTTATTAATGTTGATAAATTACTGACCGATACTAGGATAGTTAATTTTTTGTAATTTCGATTATCATAGTTAACTATAATTATTTGCTGTAATTTATTTTGCCTACTATGAAATTTAGCCAGCACATTTTTAAATCATAGCCGATAACATGCACTGCAAGCAAGCATCTGCCAATAAACACAGAGGATACCAGTATTAAACAATGCTGGCTAGAGCCATGCAGTATAGACTAAAGAGTCAAACATGTTGCTACCAGTGTGGACTTTTATTTTTAAAGTTTTAGAGGACGTCTGTAATTTGTAATACATTTTTTACAAGACTGTAGGAGAAGGGGAAATGAACGATGTCAGTTAAATTTAGGTTAATGCTTTGGAATAATAAATCATCCATCTTTGCTCTCTACATCTCTTCCTAGAAAGATGTAGGCTAAAAATATTATTGCTACACATAATCCACAACACTACACACTAGAAGGAACCGATGTTACCCACTTAATTCATAAAGAATATTTGAATTCATAAAATGTCAAGTCCTCCAATTTAAAAGGGCCCCCACTTTTTCAAATGTTTTTTCCAGAAAAAAATATTTTTTTTGTCCATTCAAATCACATCAGTAGCATGTAGCAAAGCAGTTAGCTTCAGTTAATATCTCCTAGTTTTAAGCAATTGGTGTGTGTGTGTGTGTGTGTGTATATATATATATATATATATATAAAAAATATTTCTTTTTTTTCAAAAAGCTTTGTTCTTGTTTAACTGGATCACCTACAATATCTCACAGGTTTCTATCATACTATTTGTCTTTAGTTAAAAAAGGTGGTCCAATGAAAACCGGTAGGTCACAGCACAGTATCAAGGACACAGTGTCTGGAAAGAGATGTTGCTTTTGCAATTTTGAAGAGTCAAGTGTCAATAATGGGAGTTTTACAAAAGAAAATCTAATCATCTAATCATCTAATCATTTAATTCGACTTTATGGGGTTAAAGGCAAAAGGCTGAAAAACAAAACCGTCTTTGTGTCTACAAACCAGAGAGGTGAGTAGGTAATGTTACTGTAGTCTGAGTAGATGATGCCATTCAGTAGCACAAGAGATACTGGATCTTTACCAAGCTCTTAGTCAACTATTAAGGATGAATAGATAGCAGTCTCTGTGCTACTAGTGTTTTTCTGGCATCGAGCAAGGAGATAATTAGAGTAAAAGCAGAAGTTATAGTCGTCTCTTTGTATGTCCTCCTCTTTCCCTTGCCTGGATCAGCACTATTGCTTTGATCTTGCTTTTCAAATAACAAGACCCCAGGGTCTACTGTACAGCACTGTAGAAAAAGTCCAAACTACTGCATGTGTGTGTCTGTTCATGCGCACATGTACATACATGTGTATGAGTGTATGGGCTTTAAGTATTTGTCTAGAATCTTCTTGCTTGTGTCAGAAACTTGCAAAATTTTCCCTCAGGAATTAATTCTTCATGAGGGTTTTTGTTTTTTAACGCTCACTCCACTTTTATTAGTAGGGGATATTGTGGTTTATTAGTGATTTTTTTTTTCAGTTCAGTTCTGTGGATGCTTAATTGATATTAAAGTGCCAATTAATTATTACTCTATTGCCACTGCAGTAGGTGAAAAATTGAATATCATTATGTTTCTTTACATTAACTAACAAAGTAACCATGAAATTAGGGCAAATTGATAACAGAGAGTGATCATTGGGTATATTTGCTATTTTGCATTTCTTTGTTGCTACTATTAACACTTTTCATAACTGTACACAGATTAGTCTCTGCTAAAAAAAAAAAGAACCATTTCAGGATTCAGGATATTTTAGAGTTCAGGGATTTTTGATTTATTATTTTTCTGAATAATGAAGAGACGCAGAGAAAAGAGGAAAGTTGCAAGGCCAGGACAGCATGTTCTCTAGCAATCACAGCAAGTACTATTCCTGGTATTTTGTTAGATTTTGTGTTCTCTTGGCCATTGTAAATAACCTCATCTACCCCATCTTGTTTCTCTCTCTCTCTCTCTCTCTCTCTCTCTCTGGTCAGACAGGATGTTTTGAGGAGGAAGACAGCAGGGTCACGGTCTGATCCAGAAAGTATGATAAAGATCAACAATTTCCTTTGCATCATGTGTGTGTGTTTTTGTGTCTGTATTAACGCCTTGTCTTTAAAGTTTAGTGAAATGTGTGAAGCATCTTACAGTGCTAAGACTTAATGGTGATACTGAAATACATAAGCGCTGCAGTTTGTGGTGGATGTCGTGACTTGCCAAAGTCACTTTGTAAATGGTTAAATCAATAAAAATTAAAGGAAAAAAGGAAAAAATTAATTCCTGTCATAACTCAAACATCTTCAACAAAATTTCCAAGGTTATGTCTTTGAAGTGTCTTATTTGTCCCAAAACCCAGATATATTCCTTTTTTAGTAAAGCGAGAGAGTAGAAGCAAATCCTTAAGCTTGAGAGGCTGCGAGGCTGTGACTTGTTTTTTTTTTTTTTGCTTTAAAAAAGTACCTCAATAATTCATAGTCTTTTAAATAAATTGTCGATGGTTTCACTTTCAAGTGAGTATTTCATTAATTAACTAACAATCTCAGTTTTGTAAGCAGCATTGATGCAACCACGTTTGCATTTTAAAGGCAGCGCAGACACTAAACAACCAAGGACAAGCAGTCAGAAATTAGATTTTTGGAGTGAGGGTGGGAGGCAGGACACTAAGGGCCAGGTTTAGGTCAAAGGAGGGGGGAAGTTTTAAGGTCCCAGCCAAAGTGTCTCCTGCAGGAGGTGGTGTGTCGGCGTGGAGGGATTCCCGCTCCTCTGAAGTCTGGCAGCCGGTATCTTGTTACTCCTGTAGGCCTGCCATGATTACCCTCCACTCACATTCCACAGCCCTCATTTACTCCAGTCCACACAGGAATCTTACAAAGTCTGCATTACACACAGAGCAAATAAACACAGACACACACATAAACACAGGGACCAACAAACCCACCAGATCTCCAGTTAAATGTTAAACCAACTTTTAACTCAAAACATTTATCTCAAATTACCACATTCTTTGCTCCCACTTATTCCAATTCTCCCTTCCTTTTCTCAGAAGCTCCAAGTCAACTTTAAATGTAACACAACCTGAGAGTTTAGCCAACGACTTCGAATGGGAGTTTGTGTTGCAGCTGTGGTGCTAACCGGGTTGTAAAATGCTAGAAATGCTGTAATCCACACAGAGGTGTTTGTCACCTCGCACCAAACTGTGAGGGGAGCGGCGGTAATGTGGTGGTTTTAGCCCACGACCTTGTCTATTACCTTCATGCTGATACAGACGGCAGACTGGACGCCCAGTCAGATGCTCGTATGGCCACATGTTGCAAAGTTCTTCTGTGCAACAGGGAGTCATGTACTTTCACAGAGACCATCATCTGTGTGACATCAGTGTTTGTACACATATCTGTGTGCTTATGTGTGTGAAAGCGATATCTCCACTGCATCCGTCTTTGTGTGCGTTCCGTGCCTTCAGCCTCATACTTGCGAGTCATGATGTCGCCACACGCCGCTTCCTTCCTCTGAAAATGAATTTCCCATAGCTTTATTAGAGTCAGCTCTCTGTCAGTGAGACTGACATCAACATTGTTCCTCTGTGGGGGCTTTTGGCCTCTGGGAGGAAGGCCCAATAGGACAGAGGACAGCACAATTCATAATCAAGAGGAAGGCAAGGAAATGGCTCTTCTTGTGAAACGTAATTGAAAAAGAAAAGGGAAAGGATATTGTAGTCATCTCAAGCTTGTCTCATGCAGATATTGCATCTATCAATCATATTTCACGGGGCATGTTCTGTGTGTTCACTGACATTTCTTATGATTTATCAAAGTAATCATACGCACATTCTGAGTATAAATATACGGAAAAAGAAGGGCCAGAGGAGAGGGAGCTGTATGTGATGATTTAATGTAAAGTGATGTGGGGGGGGGTGCTGGGGGACTAATGTATAAAATAAGGGTGTCTATGGATGAATATGAATATCAAAACAATCATCTTTTTTTTAAAACACATCTAATAACAAAGCTCTGTCAAATTTGGGTAACCATAACAGGGCAAATATTTCATATTGGAAAGACAGACTCTGGGTAGAGTATCAGTTAAGAAAATATTCAATCAAGAAAAAATTCATTCTCTTTTATCCATAAAATAAAGAGACAGCTTCTCATATAATTTAGACTGCTTAAATAAATCACAGTTAATCAATCAATTATTAAGTTAAATGGGGTTGTTTACCTATTTGAGCTTCGGCAAACACACATGACTTCTGCAGCTCGAAGGCTTCAAAGGCTGTATTGCAAAAGACTTAATGTTGCCAGACAGATGCAACAGCTGCCTAAATTATCAATGAAATTTAGAAATTGTATGAGGTCTCATCTAAGGGGGATATATTCGATAAACATTTAACATTTGATGAAGACGCAGAACACCTTCTTTCTCTAAGCAGAGACATCCTAACTGGCAGTTTTTATCCATACTACTGTCTACTGTCCACAACAAAACGATATGTATGACATGCTCTCCGGAAACTAAGCAATTCTGTCCATTTGTTTTGTGAGTTTTTGACTGGTGTACATGCAGCATGTGAATGTGGAGACAGCGTTTACCACTGGAACGGAAGTGTGACTGTGCCTGACATCCTCGCAGCCTTGCAGATCTTTAAACAAATTCTTTTATTATTTTGTGACAGTGACAGATCAAAAATGTCACTAAAATTTTTCAGCAGACTAATCAATAAGAACAGTGACGGCAGTTTGTTATGGCCCTATCTGAGTGTAAATCTATGCAAATGCAACTATTTTATTTGCACTAACAGCAGAGTCATCACACACAGGTGAACAATATCAGCATATCCTCCTATGATGACAAATTTCTAGCTCCAATAACTGACAAAGACTGTGGACTACAGCAAAGCAATTTCAGGCTTCTAAAAAATT
>JAQNCA010000013.1:15413680-15442438 GCA_029783725.1 Acanthurus tractus
CTTAAATCTAACATAAAATGAAAATATGCAGCAAGCGTAGTTCTAGTCTTTGTCAGTGTCAAATTTGTCCACACAGTAAGCATAAGGAGACATTTTATTTTATGTTTATCAAAACTGGAATGCTTACATGACTGTGAGTCAATTACTTTACCAAAGGGTTGTGATTTTACTATAAAATTAATCAATCAGAAATTTTGCCTCTGACCCCTATATCATGATAAGATAAATAAACTAATATTGAAACTTATCAATATACATATAACAGTGAAATCTACTTGGATAATTGCTTAATATAAACTGAATGCAAACAAAATTAAAAATAGTTAAATAATGAAAAATTACAAACACTGAACTTTATGAGAATACATTTATGTCGTTTTTGTCTATTTTGCTTGCAGTATTACTGTCAAAACATCAGTGTTTTTGCAGTATTAAAGGCTACAAATCAATCATTTAGCATTTTTTAATCAACTTGGAAGAAGATTATATCCATATTGCTTTCTTTCAGTATATATCTGTAATGAATTTTATTTATTCATTATCATAGATATCAAAATTTTGCCCCTTATTGCACAGGCATTTTCTTATATTACGTATAACTGGGCTGAAAATATTCCCGTTAAATAAATAATCTTCCAATATTACATATTTGAGATGATTTACTTACAGTAAGTTCTTTGAATTTTAATACTTCAGTACAAATTTCAACTTTGGGTCCCAGCATTAATAAGTTTAATTTCCCCTGCTACAGTCTGGCCTAACATGTGGCCCACAGAGATGATTCAGAAGAGAGAACGCAATGGAGTAAAACAGCATGAAAGACGAAGAAAGATGATTATTATTCTAGATAGCAGTCCTGGCCTTTATTGTAATTTATTGACACAGTGACTGCTTCCAGACAAGGGGTCATGCATATGCAATTAAAGAGGCTTATTCTGTCTGAACCACAGTGCTCAGAATAGGGAGAAAACGGCACACAGGGAGCTCGTCATTGCTAAGATAAGAACAATAAAAAAAAATAAGACAACTTTAATTAAAAAGATAGAGACAACTTTTATTTTTTTCACCATTTGCACATCTGATATCTTGTCAGGCAAGAGCAAAAACACCCACACTGGTAAATGTCACTGCATAATTAAAAAATTAAATAAAAATCCTGGGGTGAAAAGAGAGATGGCTGTGCTTCTGTTCTCATTTTACTGCTGATAAAAAAAAAAAAAAAATCAACCATTTGTCAATGTCTCCAGCTGTTGCTCCTCCATAATGAATCAAAGACAGTCAGAGAAAGAGAGGAGACGGCGTGAAAATGCTGTTAAAACCAAACTGTGACCCACTTTTTCCCCAGATTTACATTATCATTGACAGATCTACCTGTCTTTCCCTCTTTTAGCTGACCTTTCTGCAAGGTCAAAGGTCACCTCACAATTTTCTCTCCTATCTTTCTTTGAGAGAAAGTTAATGAGTTTTATTTCTTAGTGCTATAATTTGATTTATTCTGTAAAGAGTGAAAATGTGAATAGTGTCAGCTTAGATTAAATAGCTATAAATTACTTAAATTGTTACTGTAACTTTTATCTTTCACTGATCATTTTGTGTATTAAACATCAGAAAATAGTAAAAATTCTCATTGCACCAGTTGAAGGGAATGTAATCAAATTACTTTTATCCAGATAATTAGCCAAAAACCCAAATATGTTGAGGTAGGACAAATTAATTAAGCTAACTGATTAATTAAACTGGAGACAGATAAAACACTTTTACACTCAAAAGCAGAAGAACACTAATTAATTTATTAATTTATCTGAACTTATTCTACGCAATAGCAGAATTAAATTTAAAACCAAATATGTCCCTCCACAACAGGTCTCCATATCAAAATGATTTAAACTTTAAAACATTAGCTTGACTGCGATCATTTCTGCCCGATTCACTTGGGTAGATTTTTTATCTGCAATGGTAACTGTTTAACATTGAAATGAACAAATCTCATTATCCCACACAACTTCATGATATCACAAAACTCCATTTTTGTTTTTCGTTGAAGTATAGTCATGTTTGCCAACTTGCCCTTCTCACTCTGTCAGGTGTTACCCTGGAAGTGAATGTCAGTGAACAAAGAGAAACATGATGTTTTCTCATCTTCACTAAGGACTTTTGGAGCTATCTTTGCACTCTAAAATATTTTGTATATAACAATAACTTTACTCATGTAATTTCTTCACCAATGTGCCCATTTTGTGAGTTAATGTTTCTCTTATTCAAGCAGTTTAGCTAAAACATCTAAAACATCCTTTAACTGCTGGATTCTGTCTAAAAGCTGCTGTTTAACTCAAAAGAGGACACTGCATAGATCAGGTCATTTTACATTTACATTTCTTCAGTCTGGTGCTGTTCCGGGATTTAATTTGTGACATTTTATTAAAGTAGCTGCAGGCCTCAGTGACCCAGTTCCCTTTATAGGCCACTAATGTGAAACAATTTTGAAGATCTGCATACGTGTAATTGGTCTACATACAAGAGTGCCAAGGCCAAATGGTGATAGAAATGTCAGTCAGTCTCCCCGTCTATCCAACACTTACAGTGTGATGGTGAGATTGCTTTTAAACATGCTCTAGATGTCTATAGATCCAGTGAGAATATCAGCCTATGGTGACCTCTTAAAAATTCCCCTGGCTTCTCCATTGTCCTGAAATATCTACTCATACACAAGAAACATCAAAACATACTCAGCAAACTGCCATAAAATGTAAAGAGCAATCATCCCCCAAGAGGCCGAGCCTTTTACTTTTTAATATTTTAACATTACTCTCTGGAAACAAGTAAACTCTACAAAAAATACCTAAAATAGCCACATTATTGCAAAAGTTTTGCAGATACAAAGGTGTGATTTTAGTTAAGTTTGCTTTTAGAAAAAGCTTGTGGGTCTTTTCTGTTTTTATCATGTAACATAAAGTGATATCTAAACACTTATATCAGCATGTTAACATGTTTACATAGACAATGTAATCATATAAATATGCAGAAAGGAAAATGCCTATCATGCTAAGCATTTTAGTTTTGTATGTCAGCATGCTAACAATAGCACTTAACAGTATGTACTACGATGCCAGTAGGAATAATTGCCCCAGTTTTACATTGTGTTAAGTGCTAATGTTAGCATGCTAACATGCTCATAATGACAGTGTTTGCATACGAATATGCAGCAAGATGAATATTTAAATGCATAACATCTTAGTATGACGTGCTAGCCTGGTAGCATACAACTGGGGCAACTGATCCTATTGGCATAGTTTTGGGGGTATTTTGATCAAAAAACAAAACTGTCAACCTAATGATGGAGCTAAGGCAAAAATTGGGGGATCAACAAAAGTATTGGAATATAATGTAGACAAAATGTTGTGTCATTTAACAGTCTGGACCAAAAGTGGTGAACTGATTGACAAACAGGCTGATATTGCTAATGTGGCTAGAAATGACGTCTTACATTTTTTCTCAGCTCTGCTTTTTATTGACTGTCAATCAGCTTTGATTTTATAATTTCTCCAGCAATTCTGTGTTAAAAGGTCAATGATTGCTAGTAGATGAAGAACAGTCCCAGTGTAAAATGAAAACAATAGATATGCTGCAGTACTGGTACGTGACTTTTAAAGCATTTCTGTGGGTGGGAGGTTGTTTACCACCATAACTTGTGTTACTAAATTTAGGTTAGCTGGTATCTTTCTGATACCAAGAGCATTAGCGAGTCTGTCTGTCTCTTCTTCGTTTCTATTGGTGAATTTTAGTTTTGTTTCCTCACTGACTGTCTGGCCCATTGAAACCCATTGTTTTACATTCCAGTGACGAGAGTCTTACCTGTTTATTTTTATGTTGATATCTAATCTAATCTGCATCTCAGCATTGTTCTCATGCTGTGAGCGAGCTTCCCCTTTGCCGTGACCTAAACCTAAAACTGTTGAGCCCGCGACCTTCTATCGTTACCATGGTGATCCGTCATATTAATGAGTTCCATGCCACTGGAGGAAACCAGTACTTAATACAAAGCCACTTCAGCAAACTGGTCTCCAATGCCCTACTTTTACATCACTCAGTAGACGCCGATCTGGGTATGACCTCCGCATCTGGAGCCACGGTGCGCTGGTAGACTGCAGGACCATCTCACCTAGACCTTGAGGTAAAAGTTTATTCTAGAGGAAATAAACTACCCATCCCACAATCCCCTACTCCATCCATCTTCCTGCTGTCTCCTGAAACAGGAGCCCATGGTAAGGTGACCCCCACACTGAAGGAACAAGGAGGGCCATGTCACTTTGTGAAAGCCTCTCCTCGACCATCTGGCAGTGCGATAATAGAGCTGAAAACAGGTGAGAGTCGCGCACAGAGAAAAGAAAGCGTCAGTTTGGACGGCTTGTCCTCAGGCACGTAATCTCACTGTAACCCACCGGCGACCTCGTGTTGAAAATGGGGCCATTCTTTACATCAAATTGCATCCATTATATTGTCCTTGAGAATGAGAGAATTTCAGGCATGAAAATCAATACAATAGAGACGAAAGGCATGAAATTCTCTTGGGAAGTGGGAGCGCCAGCGACACAGTGGGTGCCATTGTGCCGTAAACTTTTCCCCTCCAAAGTGGTTTAATGCCTCTGTTTCTGCTGCCTCTGCAGCTATGACTACAGCAGGCCACAACGAGACGAGAGACACGTAGAGCGCTAACATTTATTAATGTACTTTAGCGCAGATATAAACAGCATGTGACAGTTTGGTTTTTGGGTTTACTTGTCTGTTTGCTCTGTAGAGTACGAAAGCACTGATGAAGTCCAAAATAAAATCCCCAACACTGCTCCGAGTACAAAGTTCACAGAATGGTTTCAAACTGCAGAATTCAATATCAGAGTCTTATAACTAATCTAAAAGAACAAAGATAGTTAGATTTTGGCATGTGTGAGATCATCAGTTATGTATGACAGATGGAAACTGGTAAAACTGCTGGCAACTTGATGACAAAAATTCAAATAAAGACATTGCTTTGAAGGAATTGTTTAACATTTTTTGAGAGTTAGAGGGCTCTAAATTTGAGCATATCCAGCAGCTGTTAGCAAAGCAGGGGAAAACAACGAGCTTGGCTCTTAACAAAGGTTAATAAATCTGCTAGCACCTGTAAAGCTGAACTTGATTTATTCTTTGTTTAATTTGCTTAAAACCAAATGAGATGTAGTTTCACTCTTAGCTATGTGCTGTTACTGTATATCTTGGCCAGGAACAGTGACTTCCTGGAGTCTCTTTATTTCAGACACATTGTCATATTGCGCTTCTCATCCTACTCCTGACAAGAAAGGAAATAAATGTACTTCTCAAAATGTCTATTTTCCTGTATCATGCAATATATATTGTACACAGAGGCTCATATTACTGTGCAGTATGAGAAAAGACAGCTAAAAAGGAAGCAGAGGTAGACAATAGGGACTATAAGCAGTGACAGTTGTGGAGAGGGCTGTGGCATTCAAGAAACAAAAGTTTCCACTTTGTGCATGCATGATTGTATATTGACATGATACTCTGTGACACTGTAGCCTTCTCCTATAGGAGAACGAGCTTTGCTGCACCCAGCAATAGGTCAGCGTTAGCGGGTAAATACAGGAGATGCCGTTGTAAGAATTAAATTTCCACAACTACAGCAAATCCTTAGGAATGTTTTTGGATACCATAGCCGCCCTTCTTACATTGGCGCTAAAGTCTCCAGTGATGAATCTGCTAAGGACTCACGGTATTTAAATTACAACTCACCCTCAGATGCTAAACAGGAGACACCAGTTTATCTGATGAAATCAGAAAAGGCAGCTTAGCTTGCACTCAGAGCTATGAAAGCATCACATTGTCTGTCTGACATAGTTCCTGCTCTATGTCCATGTTCTTCACCGTGTTTTACTTTGCTTTAATAACCATGTGACACTTTGGGTTGCTTTGATTTAATATTTTTATTTAAACTCCTATTTTCAAAGTAATATTTGCCACAAAATGACAGCTGTTGTCATATGTAATAATATAAAGCCAGTTTCCCACCTGGGAAGAATTATAGTATGGTACCACCGTTTCTCTTTCATGAGTAGTAATCATTTCAATACTACTACCATTTACATTTTGAGGGGCTGAACACATATATAAAAAAAAAACAATATACGTGAAAATAAATAATTTAATACAAAGTCTCTAGTTACACATGCAAATAAAGTGACAAATCAAAGAGACAACTGTAATTATGCACAATAGGACAAGAGGTTTAATGACTTGTCCTAGTTTAAGCACTTGCCTTAGGTTACCATCAGGAATAAAATGGAAACGACAAAGACAGAGTAAAGTCAAATAAATGGGCTGGAAGCAACAATGAAGTCACATGAATCAGAGCGACGTGGACTGCTAATATCGTCCAGGGACTAAAAGTAATCATTAATTAAACTGCAATTCAATGTGGGTTATTGGAAATGGCCACCGACCAACACTGGTGGACTCCGATGTGAAAACCCTGCGTGTTACGACAAAACAGAGGACTTTCTGTTCGTTCTCTTACTCTGACCTGTTTTCTCAAGATTTATTTCACAAACACTAATCTATTATACAAACCCATCGTACCAAAGAGAACAATTCTGGTAAAAATAAAATGATAATTTATGAGAAAGTCATACAAAACTCAATAACCTTTAAGTTATTCATGAAATGTATGTTGTGTCTTTAAAGACATGTGGTCTGGCTTGAATATTAAATTGGTACTATTTCAGTGCAGCTTAAAATGAGCGTTCACCAGAGCATGTTTAACACTTGGTGTATGTCTTCTAATTGACCTTTCCTTTTCTTTTTTTTTGAGTGAAAAAAGAAATGTTGGATTATCTATCGCCAGTGTCCTGAGGTCCTCACATTAACAAAATGCTTTACATAAGAGATGTAACTTGGCATGTGCTGTGGAGCCAGGTGAAGCCGCTCAAATGTTAAATAGATATTCCCTACAGGACTGACTGTACACGAGTGGGTGCTACTGTGTGAACTTTTACAGAGGAAGCTTCACAGTGTGGATGCAGAGGAATTATTATGATATGAGGGGAAAAAAGAGGTTGTGCTGCATAAAAAGAAGAAAAGAACTACCACTCTGTACAAGGTTGAGGCACTTTCAAAGCAGCGTGCACATACTATAAAGGGCAACGCGCGCACACACACCCACTCAAACACAGACACACACATGCTGTCAGTCTTTTTTTTTTGTTCTATTCTGAACGGAGATGAAGACACAGGGAGTCTGCTGCAGCAGGCGGTTTTCAGCCAGAGTCCATGCTGAACAGCTCGATGCCATGCGGGCTCCAGTGGAGGCCGACCCCCGAGTTGAAGACCAGAGACCAGACGTAAGGGATGAAGAAATCCTCCGGCTGGTCTTCCTCCACATACTTAAACTTGAGCTCTGGGAACTTCTGTTTGCATAAAAAGACAAGGAGAGATGCTTTCAGGGTTGCACATGAGCAAAAAAGAAAATAAAACATTTGCAATTTTTAAAAAAATAAATGTAAAATCTGCATCATTGAAAATGAATGAAAGGATTTTGCAATTTTTCTCTCAGTGATGTTGTTGATCCAAACATGGCCTCAGACATCAACACCACTTAGACGTTGCCTCCAACCACATTGGATATTTATTAAGTGCTGCGTGACATCTCACTCAGATGGATGGAGGTGCTGTTATACAGGTAGGTTAACTTGTTCAGGCCTCTCAATAATCACTCTTCATCAGGTACAGCAGCTCGCTGGCAGATGTAATTCCATCCATCTGTGAAGTAAAATTGCTTACAGCTGCCTGCAGGACAGGTATCACTCTGTGGTCAGACCACTGACCTCTTGGCGGGCCGGCTAAAGTGCTAATGTCACTCTCTGACCCCAGCAGGCGACTGGATATTGGCAGCTACTGTTCGGCTAATAAAGCCGCATGACTGTCACTCGTGGCTTTTACAAGAACTACCCAGAGTTAAATGAGAAAAAAAGCTCTTTTAAAGAGGCTAGTTGATTTGCCTGGCCTTAAAACACAACAAGTAAATACACAAAGAACCAAAAGGTAATGCAATAAAGTGAAACCAAACAAAGTGGTGTAATTTTACAGAGCCGTCTTTGTGACCTTATTGTTTAGACCCATGGAGAAGAGCCGAGTAACCTGATTACTTGGTAATAGCCACTAGACCCCCAAGCTTCAGTTTGTCTTGACATGGCTTGTTAACGGACAAAACATCCACTGAGCTGGACCGGGAGTGGTTATCAAGTTTATATTGTAGGGCCTTGTTGTTGATTATGCCCGAGGCTAATCCACAGAAAATAAAGAGGCAACACACAAACACATGTGCGCACACACACAAGGCTGCAAATGTGGACCAAATCATCCTGTGAATACTTACGAACTGTTTTCTAAAAAGCTGTGACGCCATGAAAACCAAACTGTGTTTACTGACAACTGTTTTACGCAGTACTCTCTGCCTAATTTTTTTCCCCATCTTTGGCCGCCCAAACTAGTTTGTAAAATGTCGCCAGTATCATATTCAGAATAAGTAAATATTTACCAAATTCAATTAAGTTTATGAGGTAGGACATTAAATATATTGTTATTGTTGTTTTTTTCAACTGCTGAATTGGCCGGCTGCTCGCCCAAAGTCAGCTGGGATCGGCTCTGGCAAACTTTGCACAGGATAAATGGTTACAATCAATGGATGTTTGAACCAATCAGCCACAACAACATCAATACCAACTACCTAATATTGTGAGGGTTCCTCTCCTGCTACCAAAACAGCTCTGACCCATTGAGGCGTGGACACAGGACCTACGGCGGCGTCCTGAAATGTTCGGCAGCAGGGCATTAGAGGCAGATCCTTTAAGTCCTCTGGGTTTTTAGGGTGGGGCCGCTGTGGATCGGACTTGTTTCAGCACGTCCAGGGAAGTTCCATTAGATTAGGACCTTGGGAATTTGGGAGCGATGTCGGCACCTTGAGCCTTTTGTCGTGTTTTTGGGACATTCCTGAGCAGTTTTTGTGGTTTTGCAAAGCGTGTTTTTCTAGTGGGGGGCCCACTGCCAACCAGACTGCTGGTGCCATGGGGGGGGGGGTTTGTTTTCTGCAGGGTTTTTTGGTGGGTCATGTGTCAAAATGGCATCCACAAAAACAAAAACACACGTTATTCCGGCAGAGCATTGCATTATTATAGGATCATCAATGTCATTCTTCAACTGTGAATACCTAAGTGTTTTTTATGTCTTCTCTGATATTAATATTAATATATTTGGGTTTTGGGGTGCAGGTGATCAACATTACGGCTGCAATTAACGATCATTTAAACTATTAAAAAACCCTTGTGACGATTTTCTTGGTTATCCGATTATTTCACTTGTTTCTATTTATTTCTTTGTCAGGAAATGTCAGGATGTCATGAAAAAACCTACATCATAATTGCCATCAGTCAAAAAACGTCATAAACCCAAAGATGTTTGGTTTACAGTGATATAAAACAAAGAAGTAGGTTGATTAATTGACTAATCATCCCTTTTTATTGACAATATCTCCTTTTTAACAAGATACTAAGCTCCTCTTTTTCCAAACCGGTTATGAGCAAACACAAGCCCCCTCTAACAGCAGGTAGGTAGAATAAGAGCAGCATCAATAATACAGGGGTACCTCATTATATCCTCCTGTCTACACATGCAAGTTTATGCGCACAAGCATCCCGTAATCAGTCTGCGGTGAAAGACACACGCTGACGGCCTTTATGCGATGGTCCCAGTCCAGTCTATTGAGCCCCGGCTGGCTCTATTCACAGCAACACTATCGGTATCATAATGACACAGACAGAGGGGCTACAGGGTCACAGGCCATATGCCAAGCTACTGAGGCTAGACCACACACTCCAACGCCATTGTGATAGCTAGACACAATGCAGGAGCTGTATTATCTGGCTGGTATTTGTGTGTAGACCACTGTCTCGTAGACAAGCTGACCGACTCATCAAATGTTCATAGACATCAGCAGTGACAGTTACTGAACCCAGGCTCACATCTTCTTGTTTAGCATAGATGATGGAGTAGAGTTTACATATCTTATTTTAAAATGAAATTATTTGGTTAATATTTAGCAGCTTTGTTGACTCCTGAGCAAAAACACACAAAAACAGCAGGCAGTTGAGCTGATTAGCGCTGTTTTCTGATTATCATGATAAACAAAACATACCCAGTTAAGCTCATTATATCATTATGGTATTTAAACTATTAATTAGGAAGCAAAAACTGCAAAACAAACACACTTTGAAGTGCGTGTTTGGTACTATGATTACAGAATCAAAAGTCTGACTTCCTTCCAATATATAAAATAATTTGCAAATATTCTGAACAGTGCTTTAAAAACTTATCAGATCATCTATGAAAGCGACATGTAGTGTAAGCAGTAACAGACACATCATGTTATAGTTACATATAGTTTTTACTTTCTTTTGATTATGTCCACAGACAGACAAAATCCACCATGACAATATAACACATTACAAGTTTCTTTAAAGAACAACACTTAAGTTTATATGCTCCATCAAGCCACGACTGGATTGCAACAGAATATGAGGAGCACTTCATCATGACCTCTGAATGCAGCATTCACAGTTTACAGTAACAAGTGAGACAGACCTCGACTATAAGCACACAAATGGTCTTTTCTCAGTCACTACTGCATATATATGAAAGCTTAATGCCTTTGTAAATAAAGATGAGTGTCTCAACATCAACAATAAAGGCAGAGCATTCCTTTCAACCTTCGCATTTTCCAACATTTTCTCATCAAATCAAGTACTTTCTTCTCTCAGGCTTCTCTGCTTTATCGTATCATGGAAAGGTTATTGTCGAGAGATAAAGATACATGAAGAAACACCATTTCCAACTCTATTATCTGAAAACAAACACGCTAATACTGACACCGTTGCTATATGCAACTACGTTCACAAAATACGGGCTTTTTCTCTCAGTATTTTAATTAAACTGTAAACTAGGCTAACTGTTTCCCCTTGTTTCCAATCTTTATGCTAAGCTAGGCTAACCATCTCCTGCTCAGGCTTTAGCTTATGGATTCGAGAGTGGTGATAAAAACTCTCATCTAACTCCAAGCAAAAGGAAGCGATTAAGTGTGTGTTCACAAAATGTCAAATTATGCCTTTAATGATACATGAGCCGTTAGTGCGGCGTCCCATCAGCAGAGCAAGCATCACATAATCTCACAAGCTGTCAAGAGACTGAAAAGTAAGTGGAAATGATTGTGCCGTTAAAAGAGTTCTACAAGACTAGTGCCTACTCGAGAAGAAATTATGACCCTAAACGGCTGCAATATACAGTCCCCCGTGCACATCCAACTATTTCCACAAGATACTGAGCACAAAATGAGAAAAAAGAAAAATGATCCTTGAAACACAATGGCCAACATTTTTCCTCCTACTTCTATATTGCACAGAATTACCGAGGGATTTGATGCTGCGTGAAGTCTTGGATATCACTACATGCCTCACAGCAAAAATGTCCCTTTTACGCTCCAGCGCATTCTTAGAAAAATCAGAGCATCTCCGGACTGACACATCCCATCCTTAATATTATCTCTGCCCCTTATTCTGTCTATACTGTGGCTTCCTCTCCATACATATCTCCTCCAGCTCTTTGCTGCCTTCTCACCCTCCTCCCCTCCTCTGTTTTGTTCTCAGTCTGGCAGCTGTCTGGGCCCGCTTGGCCCAGGCTCATATCAGTTAGTTATGGGTCCTGGCGGGTCAGGCCCTCGCCCCTGAACACAGACTGACTGGCTGGCCTCATATCTTCGCTCAGGACGCTGTGTTCCTTTCCCTCCTCTGCACGCTGCTGTGCTGTCAGAGCTCGGCCAGACACAGAAGAATGCGGCTAGGGAGCAAATACTGACTAAATTCACACACACACACACACACACGCACGCACACTCATGCACACGCACACACATGTGCAAACACACACACACACACACACACACACACACACACACAAAGATGCAGGGACATACACAGGCACCGGAAGGTTATGTTTGTCATGATCATTATGTATGTTCTGTAATTTTGAACATTTTATCTTTGTAAAAAATAGTGGTTGCAGTAGTCATTCACTTGTTTTGACAACTACTTGTGATTCCAGGGCCATGTTTCACACAGCGGTGATGCAGAAAATCCTCTCTAATATTTCCAGACTGTCCACTGTCCTTTTTCTGTTTAACTTGCGGTTATATTGAAGTGGTAAATGCAATATCTGCACTGCTAATTTAACATAATGGCATGGATAATTATTAAGCAAAAATGTCTAACATCTGCGGATTCCAGCTTTTTGAATGTAAGGACATGATGTTTGGGGCCAAAAAAATTTCCATTTGTCCACCACTGTGGTTTATGACCAAAATGTGCTTCTTTAATCGAATTACATTAGAATTCATATAACACACACACAGCAAAGAAGCCACCAGCCAAGAAGAAACTCCAGATATGAACAATGTGTGCTAACCTTTTATATAATTCTGGCATTGAGTTTATTTAAGACTTTTTGAATTTCAATGTCTTTATTCTTAATAACTGCACCTTTACTGGTATTTTATTTGCATTTTATCCTATTTTTTTCTGCAACTGCTAACAACAACCTTCCCTCAGGATAAATAAAGTTCCATCTTATTTGCATCAGCATCAGCTGCACTTTGTGCTTAATGCTAATTAGCTAATGTTAGCCTGCTGACAGTAACATTTAGCTCAAAGCACCACTGTGACTGCAGTGCTGCCACACACAGCTGCTAGTTCGACTGTAGAATCTTTGGTCTAGTCTTGTCAACTTTTTTACAAATTATAGACAGAAAAAGGAGATGACGCTGTTTTGAATGGAAGGGTTGCAGCCTGATTTGGTCACTTTATTTGATTAATATATGAAGTGTTAATGTAACATTCACATTACAAAACCCTGCTTAAGTACAAATCTTTAAAACATTCTTCAGTAACTTTGCTGTTTCACTCTTCTGGTCTCAAAGAGGCTTTAGAATGACAAAAATGTTTTGTCACTGTGTGGGAAAGTCATGATGACCTGCCATCTGAACTGCAAAGGCCCAGGTACTGAGTAACAGCTGGTAAGCCCCCCCAACCCCCTCTGTCCCATCCTGAGGAGCCAGAGAGTCTGTGGGCTATCACTGCTCAATAAGGCAGATTTCAGCTGGTCAGGCTAAACAACACATTCCACAGGCACTGCCCATGAGAGCCACTCAGCCTCACACACCCTGAAACAACACACACACACAAAGAATGACAAAGACGGTTGAGTGACGAGGCACTGACCGTCGCCCCTGGGGTATTTACCAACGTCTTTTAACCCTTTTCTTTCAGTTGGTGCCTAATTTGCATGTCCTCGTCTTTGTGCAAAGGCTTTTCGGCCGCTTTTGAGTAAATAGGCTTTGAGTAGTCCTGCGTCAAAAAATGTTGCCCTCACCTAAAACAACAAGGCTTCGTTTCAACAGTAAAATCTAAACAAATTATTTACTTTACAACTGTCAGCTCCTCCAAACGAACAGATTACAAGGCAGCAAACTTAAGCTGTCTCCACACGAAGGCGGATAAAAAGGAAAAAGGACTTAGCACATTTCTCTGTTAACACTGGATTACAAATATCACAGAAAAAAGAAAAATCTCAACATACGTCTTCTTATACATATGTATATTTTGGAACATAACAAAACTGTAAATTACAGTCATCATCTATTTAGGAGACAAAGGCTAAAAATATGTTACACAAAGCAGGTCAAAAAATGCATATGCTTGTTATGCTCTCTCTCCGTTTCAGCTCTCTGTCAAGACTGAAATCCTGTTTTTCTTGCCCAAAAACTGAGCACTCCCATAACTGTCTTCACAGCGTATAAATCCTAAAATGCTGACGTGGTGATTCACTGTGAACTCTTGCAAAATGATGATGCAAGCTGCCCGGTGAGAGCTGAAGGGGCTCAGTGGCAGTAAAGTTTAGGAGGACTCTCTGTCACCTCTAACTTGATTTGTGATTGATCTTTTTAAATGTCAATACATCCAAACACACAGCTCAACTTTTGTCATTAACCTGGGGGATTTTTTTAACGACAGTGCAACAGCTATGGATTGATTTCTGGTTAACATGTTTTAAGAGCAGCTGTCATATTACTGTGTCATACTCGTTCCGTTGTCTGATAAAAGAAATGGAAGAAACATGGAAATTTGAACAATTATATTGGGAATTCAGCAGAATTTAAACATTGCAAACGTCATCACAGAGAGCAGGGGGAGATTGAACAAAGGTGTGAAGGCTGTCAGTGGCTCTGCAGTCGGCTGTGTGGCTACAAAGTTAAGAAAACTTTCTGTAGTCTCCCGTTTTCTCGATGATCACTAAATGCCGGTACAGTTGATGGCACAGCACAGTTGTTGTCATTAACCTGCATTTATGTGATTTTATCAGATCATGCAAGGGACCGTAGAATAATGATTTGGTCAGCTGAACTGTCTGTTTCACTCAGATGTGATGCAGTTTTGTTGATTCTCAACTGAAAAGACAACAGAGGAAGAGATTTTGCCGCTCTTATGATCCACTGTTGACAAAAGTCTCTTCTAAAACTACCAGGAAACACTTAACATAAATGTAAATATTAACATTTAACAGCTCACTTACTGTACCTGACTGAGTAATTTTAGTGTCTGATTGACAGCAGTAATTTGTGAACACTATTTGGAACAGATGCTTTTATTTGATCATGCTAGCTTATTTTGTCTATTTGTACTTAGGTATTTTTATCAAGGTTTAACACTATATGTGTCAATAAATGTAATGTCTGTTGCACAACCTAATTACAATGCTTTCAGACATCTATCCTCTGGAAAATCTCCTGGCTGGAAGGCCAAAATAGAGCGAAACCCTTTTTTAAAAAAATCTTAGTGTCAATATGGCATCAGGAACAACACTGGCAAGATACATTTTTTTGTTAGCTTATATAGCATTCATTGACATGCCTTGTACTGCCATTAAATGTGAAAATTACCACAGGAAAAAATAAATAAAACCCCAGATGAACAGCGTGCGCAGACTCCTGTGTTTGTTTTTAGGAAATAAACATCCTTGCAGCTCTTTTTTGTCAGCCCTCTCCATGCACACACACACACACACACAACTGATTGAGACACCAATAATCCTTTTAAGATCTTCTACTGAGTAATTACCAACTTATCGACGATTTCACACAACATTAATCCAGCCTATGGATTTCTTCGCGTTGGGAGCTGAATAGCAAAATGAAGGGAAGTGAGAGGTAGAGAGAGAGATAGCTGTTTGTTTGAGCGATGGTACCGCCGGGTGGCACAGATTTCTCCCAGAGGAGCCATTGCCCAGACATTCTCTTTGCTTCATGTCACCCTGTAGAGCTGGAAAGCACTTAGATGGTAGAGAGTCAACAACACTTTTGAACAGAAAGAAAAACTGGCACGCAAGGCTGCATACTCGTCGACGCAGACAAGCTTTTGTGCCTAAACAAAATGACACATAAATGGTCATCTGCAAACACAAATGGTCACATAAACTATAGCCGATTGCATTAGTTTGAGCTAAAGGTACGGCATCCTTGCTGAAGGACATGGCGGGGGTTATGCACCCGCCTGCATGTTTAATTCTACAGCTCCGTGGTCGATGGCTACATTAACGCTCCAAGGTGCCGAGACGGAGGGAGCGCATGGACCTGTGGCCACGCACCATCCCTCTTCTGCATCGGCTAGCGAGACAAATGCCTTGCAGCCAGCCGCCAAGTATAGAACATGAAACACATGATGAAACATGCAATTAAGAGCTTCTGCGCTGGTGAGGAGCGAGTGGGGAGACCGCTGGTTACATATTTCCTCACTGATTAATGGAGGAGCACTGGGAAGGGCGGGGGTTAGCGAACCCGCAGGAGTGTTGGGAGTGTTGGGTAACGAGGCGCGGTGGCAGATTTATGTCCCCCCACCCCCCCAACCCCCCAACCCCTCTCCAGATCTTATGTGCCCATGACAGAGTGCCCCCTAGTCTCCCATCCCATCTCCTTGAAATGTCATTACATGTTCGTATGTAGCAGGCCGGTAGAGATGGAATGAAGATGGGCATTAATGCTAATGAGAACTGGGCTTTAGCCTTTTGTCTTGTGTCCCAGTGGCTCTTTCCATCTTTTCCTCGCCCCAGTCCATATCCCTCCACGTACCGCTCACTCTCTCACCTGTCCAGACAAACTAATTCTCTGCTCTCCAGCGCCACATCACCAATCCACCATTCCCTCCCAGCCTTTGAAATCACATTGTATCCTCCAGACGAGTACCTTGATGTCCAATATGTACCTCTTTTTTTTCTGACGCCAATCTCATATTTCATTATTCCTCGTTTCTGCTCTCCATCTGTCCCCCTACTGTGTGTGTGCGTGTGTGTTTGTGTGTGTGAATGTGTGTGAGACACACAGAGACAGAGAGAGAGAGAGAGACAGACTTACCTTCAGTCTGTCTGTGGGCAGGGCCTGGGCTCCTTTCATGATGACCTCCTGAACTCTCTCGACTGACAAGTCACTTCCAGCCTGCTCCAGACGCTGGCTGAAGAAGCCGATCACCTAAAGGTCACAAGAGAGGAAACAGCCAATCACAACACAGAACCCATACGTGTCCGAAATACATTTGCTCTAATAGAGATGATTTTAAAAGCAAACATAAAGAATGAGTAGTATGTTTGTTTTGTGGTTTGATTTGAATAAAAAGAACAGTTCAACAATTATGATAATGTGCTTAAATGCTTTCTTGATAGAAGCTAAATGAGGATTTACTCACATATATGTCAGATACGTATAAAGTCACAGTCAGGTGAGAGCAACTTAGCACAGAATAAAGACTAGAATATCGTCAGCCTGGTTCTCTTCTAGCGTTTCGTCGAATAAAGTTTGTCTCCTTGTCGTGATAAACTATCACACACTGAGAGAAAGTGTCGGTAGATGCTCGCGGAGCAAAGGAAAATGTTTGCATTTAGCTGTCAGCCTGGAAATAAATGAACAGTTTAGGTAACAGCATGTTGGCTAGAAAATGCTGCAGCTTTTTTAAGACAGAAGAAAATCTGTCGTTTGGAAAGGTGAAGAGGGTCCTGAAGCCCCGGTAACACCCCCCCCCCACTAAAGAGTACTTTCTGCTTTAAAGAATTTAATAAAGAAATACATGATACATACATAAAAGCATTGCCCCCAAACATCTAGTATCAGTAGGGCTTCACTGTAAATCTTTCCCTATTAAATCCTGTTCCTGTCTCTTTGTACACGCGATCTCATGTCGTCTTGATCTCATTGAGGTTTTGATATCAACTCTCAGTTCTGTCATGGAGCTCTTTGACTCTTCTAATCCTGCTGTTTGCAGCTGTCACACTGATATTGCAGCAGCCACACCCTATATGATGACACTGGGTGCAATAATGGAGATCAAAGTTGGAAAAAAGTGGCATCACACTACATATAGAGGGTTTCATTCTGTAAACAAAAACACCGCTAAGTGTTACGACCTGTTAACAGAATTCCATGTTGTCAACAGAAAAACAAGCTAGTTCTGTTTAATCTGACACTATATTTTGCTACTTCTGCATCGACAGCCAACAGGACTTATTCATGTGGGCTGTCATGTTTCCTAGCAACAGTTAGTTGCTCCAAAAATGCATCTTTACAATGCTGGGAAACAGAGCTAAATATCGTATAATTTGACTGATGGAGATTCTTTTAAAGGTGGATAAAAGTTGACGAAATGGCTCTGAATATGCATGAATTTTGCTTTAAGAGCATACACAAATTCAAAATGCTACCAACACAGACTTGGCTCATGTGCCTTTGTGCTGCAGGCTCAGAAAACCCATACAGTAGCCCAGATTACAAATTCACCATAGGGTTTGTGCATGTTTCGTCCCACTTAAAATAAGCACTTTACTGTGGCTCAAATTATCTGATGCCTTCTGGGTTTTAGCCCAAACAAGAGATCAAGGAAACTGTGTTTCCACTTCTGTGCTAGGTCCTTCCCCAGAGAAATGTTTGATATTTGGTAATTAAAAAACTGTAGGTATTACAGATTCTTTTTAATGCTCTCTTTTTGTCAAACCACCGTGAAAAAAAAAATATATCTGCAGGCAATGTTTTCTCTGCTCACGTTCTGTGCTTGCTTTAGAGAATTGAAACACGCCACTGCCTACATAAGCACTGTGTACGTGTGTGTTTTGGTGTGTGTGTGTGTGTGTGTGTGTGTGTGTGTGTCTACATCTATCTAATACTAATCTCTTCATTAACTCTGAAGGCCTCCCATATGGGGTTAATTTAGAGGAGCAAAGCAGCCCCTCATCCTGAATCTCATGCTCACACACACGGATTTACAAGCACAGGGAAGGCTTCGGAGAATAGCCTAAGGGAGGCTGACTTAACTGAGGGATTCTAGATAGCATGCTTCCCTCATACTTATGGATAACTGCAAAGCCCATGGCAATGTATGCAGCAACCCCCATCCCTCACACATTCAGACTCGTACACCAAAGCTTTCTTCCCTTCTCTATATGGCTAAAACTGCAATGAATGACAGCTTTGGCTCACTCTGTTCCTTCCTCACCCATACACACCAAACACTCTCAATGAATATTTGACACGCAGCCTCTTGACACAAGGGGACTGATTAATTCATCAATACTACTTAAGCTCACAGAGCTGCTCTCACATGGCATACGGTCCGATTGCGTACTGTGTTAACCATGCAGTTCGCTTATGTTCCCGGCTTTTTGAAACTTTCCCCCGCAGACGTGGAGGACATTCAGGGAAAATCTGTTTAACCTTGATCTGTGGAATAATTACCACAAATCAGCCAAGAGCATGAGGGGAAGCATCTGCAGGTTCAAGCTTCTCTCGGTTCACTTTTGATGTTTGTGTGACTATCAGGAAAAAAAAAGATGACTGACCGTGTCTAAGTTCTGCATGATGTCCTGGAAGGATGGGTGCGTCCTGAACTGCTCAAAGAGCTCCCTCTTGTAGAGCAGCGCATACACCAGGTTGGGGTTGTGGTGTAGAGAGTTGCACAAGCAAGAGTTGATGATTTCCAGCATCATGCGTATCACCTCTTCAATCACATTGAGGTCCTGGGCCTGGGGGGAGAAGGAGGATGTAAAGGTTAATTGGTTTCCCACTACACTGGTTTCACTTATAATGGTGTTTTTAAATGATTGCTTCCTGATAGATTGATCAGCAGGGGGGAACAGAGAGGTGGGAAAAATGGCAGGAGGAGGAGGATGAAAGGAAGGAAGAAGGAATGAAGGATGTTAATAAGTTGTCAGCCAGCTTCTCAGTGAGGGACAGATAAGTGACCTTGTAAGCAAGAGATCAGGTCATGTCACAGCGTGTTTCCTCGAGAGGCCAAGAGACAACTGTCGCTGGTGACAGGTGACAGTATGGGAGCAGAGGGGTGTGGGAACGATGGAATGAAAGACGATGGGGGTTGAGTGGTTGGCAAAGTTCTCAACACAAAGTAGGCCTGACACAAATCACAATACAAGTAAGTTTATAGATAGAGACATCGAGCACAGACAACATTACATCATAAAGCTGTAAAAAAGTAGGAAGTTGTACGTGTAAGTCTGTTGTGGAAAACACAAACTTATACACAGGCAGAGATTTAAATGGAAAAAAATTGATAACACACTCACATTTATACTACAAGTAGTAACGACCACCCCCAGTTGTTAATTTAGCTTAGCACACAGACTGGAAACAGGGGGAAACTGGTAGCCTAGCTCTGTCAAAAGTTACAAAAAAAAAATCATCACGTGAAGCCGCTGAGTCACGAAGGAATTACAAAATGAAAAAAAAAAAGTCTGAGTCTGAAATAAAACTTAAGATGCTATAAAAAACAAGGGCTTGAGGTCTCTATGACTGTGTGTGGGTGTGTATGTGTGTGTCCAAATATGTTGTCCACTAGTAATGCTTGATCTAGCTGTGGTTAGTCATATCACGCAACAACACTTCTTGTTATTCACCTGTTCAGAAGCCATGTAAACACTGAGAGAGACACATATTGAAACATTTTAATAGTGAGAAATTCCTTTACTGCAGTATTGCAGTTATTGTGGTCCAAACGTGTTACACACCTTCAAAGAGTCACCTGATCTTAAAGGGGTGGTCATACCAGGTCTGAACTGATCTAAAGGCAAGTAGACGTCATCCAAAACGTTGACTAGAAAGGACTCAAACAGAGAAAGAACACAAACACAGACTGACCTGAATTGACTGAACTTAATATAGAACTCAGTCTGAGTAAACTGCCTGGTCAGGTCTCTGTGAGTGAGAACTAAGTTGACCTGTGAGGATCTGTAAACAGATGGACGTCCTTTCAGAGAAATCTGAGCCTAAACTGAAAAGAGTCAATCCATGGAGTACATACATGTATATATATATATACAGAGTATATACATGTATATATATATATATATATATACATATACATGGATCAGATTGTGGGTGCACCGACTGTAGCTCTTAAAATTGTTAAAAACACTAAAGAGTTTAGAGGACGTCTCTTATGATTATAATGAAAATCTAAGCAGAAAGAAAACAAAATCTAATCAGACCATCTGCTCCACTTGGGGAACTTGTGGTTGAAGAACAGAGATTCTATCATGCTGCGCTCACAACAATGTGTCTACAGAGACAAACAGACAGATAGAGACAGACAGACGCCACCGTGACGAGATAACGTCCCACATGGCATGCTCTGTGGTGGCACAGAAAGGAAATGGCAGAGAGACTGTGGGAAAATGAATAATCTTTAAAGAGATAAAAACCAGGCAGCAATAAATTGGAAAACGCAGTCCAAGAGATGATATATAATTTCCCGTGGTGTGACGACTTTGGACAGAGCTCTGCAAAATCTATCATACTGTGATGGTATTATAGATAAGATCCCTAGATGATGAGGACGGTTTCCTAAACAATCTAAAAAAAATACAAAACAATGAGAAGTACCGCAGTTCATCTCAAAGTGATCACAAGACTCCATGTTGTGGTTTTCATTTGCCAAAGGCAAAAATTATGACTGACTTACAATTCTGCCCACTTTTTTACAAGGGTATCTGAAACTTTACTGTTAGCTGCTCAAAAGCTTATGTTCATAAGATGTATCAGTACTTCTAGGTTAGACAGAAGAGACGAAAAGACCGACAAAAGCTACGAAGGCGCCAAGACAAAAATGCCGACTAAGAGAAGGCAGGAGTCAAGAACATTCAAAGCAGCTTAGCTTAATGCCATGGTGTACTAATGAAATAAGCCCATTGGTAGAATGACCACCACTGTAACGCATGCATCAAAGATTCTCTAGTCCGTTTATGTGCTGATCCTAGGTCTGTATGATTAGCAGAAATGTTACAGCAGAGTCACACTGAAAAGCTCTACACCCGAGAGTAAATCAGTTACTGATATATCCACTGTTATACATGAAGAAGTTATACAAACAAACCTCTTTCACCAACTTGTATTGATTTCATGTCCACATGACCACAAACACTTATTTGGCATATCTGTATTCATATTCTCACATAAATATATCTGTACTGATCTTATATTGGCTGATAATCTAATAAATGCTGTAAAAGTAAGCTTAATAAAATTACTTCAAATGTAAGGAACGCAATCATTTTTGGGTATTGAGAATATATTTATTAAAAAAAAGCCATGTATGATGTCAGGCGGTTTTCATTGCACACATTTTGACTTGTTGTTGTACAAAAAGCACAAGTTTCACTAATAACATTAATGATGTCTGTGTGTCATTCAAGTGTCTATTAATACATTACAGTATGACAGACTGTAAACCATTGATTATTAATAAGCAAAAGATGGAATTCAATCAAGGACTGGGACATTTTTCAACATTTTTAAGTGTATTTCAACAACAAGCAAGTGATTAAAACATCATAACCTCATGACTGCTTCATTGCAGCAACTGCAGGATTGTGCGTGGCACAAATACCTAATTTTAAAAAATGAACTGAAAAGTTCAGTCAGTTGTTCAGAAAACTAACTTTTCATCTTTGCTTCGCAAGAAGCTTCCTTTTAGACAGTACTTATCAGAAACTTCTTCTGATGTTACATCCTGCGTTATTTCAGGCTTGAAATGAGAAAACTTGAAGTATTGTAACTCCAGTAAGAAATAGTAAAACAAAACACTGAATAAACCAGTTTAATCTTCAATGTACAGATGTACAAATCAGTAAAGCTTTTTGATAAAATAGCTCGTTTCCTCTGCACTATGAGACACATTTAAAACCGTAGAAATCTATTTAGCCACACGTTACCATGGAAAAACAAACAAGAGAAAAATATGGGCCTTTATGCTCCTCGTAGCAAGCCAGCTCATGAGGGCTTCATTTTTATGACGAACATCATTGTTCTGATGATGACCTGTTTTGACAAAGAATGTGCTAATACCAGCTAAGACCAGATTCAAAACAGCAGCTCAGCGAGACTGCAACGGCAAGCTGATTGGAAGCGCAGATTCCACCTCCAATCTGGGCTAACCATCTGTAACAGAACTGCATGTGGTAGCATTTTATATTCCATCTTCCGCGCCCTGCCTCGGTAACAAGTCCTTATCTTATAAATAACTTTGCTTGCTGTGTAGTCTTTTTTTTTTTGGTGCTGTAGCCACACATAAGCATATGCACAATCTCGACACAAACAACCGCAACCTGAAAGGAGGCAAGGGGATTAGGATGATTGTAAATAACTGTATTCTGTTGCATGGTGACCATGAATCACGCTTGCCACCCAGATGCAATAATGCATTTCATTGATTTCCACAGGCTGGCAGACGAAGGTGTGCGGCGGCATGGAGTTTTAACAGGCAGTGGAAGGCAGGACGGCAGGCTATAATGAGGATTGATTGTGCGTCTGGAAGCAGAGGTGGCTCTCGGGGCTCGACTGCACTGCCTGGCTAGACCTGTTCTACTCTGTTCTGCTGTGGCAGGCCATAATTAGACAGAAAGCAGGGACAGATATGGGAGACAAGTGAGTAGGAGGCAGAGGAAGGAAGCCAGCAAAAAAAAAAGGAAGGGAGTAGGGGGTAGTTGATGGAGAAAGTGTATGTGATGAAGAGGAGACAAAAGAAGGAGAGGAAGGCTGAGTAGGAGTGAGGGATGCCTTGTGTGTTTGTTCTCTATAGCTCTGCACCCAGCTTAATGAGATTAGCCTGGCAGGAAAAAAATGCCACACTAGGGAATTCAGGTCACATGAAAATAGGCTAGCTAGACGTCTGCCTGGCCCTGTGTGTATGTTTGTCAAGTGGATGAGATTAAGAGGTCCATGGTCTACTTGAAACCCAGACAGGATTTAAATATATTGGCTCCTCCTCTTTCACTTCCCACACTGTTCTCTTGCACTTGTTTTTTCCCCAAAAATGTATCCGCTAGACAGCCGGAAAACACCTGACATGTGTTTGTATGACTGCATGAAAGCGTTAAAACCTTTCCTTTCTTTCTCCTGCACCCCCTTCCTCATTTTTTCTTTCCCTCCCCTCCGCTTTTTGTGCTCCTTCTCCTCCAGTCATGTGCTATTTTCCAGCCTCCTGCATTGTCATTTAGTCACAACCACTCATGCTGCTATTTAATGTCTTTCTCTCCACCCAGGAAAACACAGGCCTCAGACATGAGCTATATCATTAGTCTCAATGATCCTGCCCCATTTTACTTGTTTCACAATTTACACAAACTTTACAGGAAGCCTGTGTGTACGTGTGTGTAAGTGTGTGTGTGTGCGTGAGCTTTTCAATCTGTCTTGTTCTGCGGCAAACACTTCAACACACTGGGCACAAATGTGTTATGTCTGCAGGTATGGTTGACCTTTGCTATCTGTCTGACAAAGAAAATTGCAGTATACAGATGCAATCAGTGACTGGCAATGACAGTGCCGACACTACACTAATGTGTATGTGTTTGTGTGTGTGTGTGTGCGTGTCTAGCCGACCTATCATACCCATGGATGTTTTTTATGCAAGTGTTTGTGTGTGTGTGTGGACAGGGTGTTTAGAGACACAGACATGTAAATCCCTGTAAAGTAGGAGCTGGCATCATTAAACCAATAGCTTAGTGATTCCCTGGCTGGCCCCGCTGCTCACTGCAGGCTGTTGCAGGGCAGACAAACCAGACATATTAAGAAAGAGTACTGACCAAGACAAGGGCATGGTGATAAACACAGACAGACACTCAGAGAGACAAACATGAAGAGTCAAATGGCCCTCTTAAAAAAACAGCTCGAGATATTTTTCTTTTTAATGTCAGACTACAAAAGATTCAGTTGAAATGTATATTTGCATCTTTAGCCTTGATGCAATAACAGAACAGACTGAGAGCAAAGAGGAAAGGTTTGAATAAGAAAGATGAGAAGAAAAAAGCACCACGTGGACAGCCAGAGAGGGCCAGACAGGCTGAGTAGCAGCAGTCTGCCATGTCTTTTGGGAGTTTTTAAATAGGTCACTGTCTGACCTGCATTATGGCACCATGGCCATGTCATAATCACACATTTTTGTAGAGCATTGTGCCTAGGTCAGCCTGTTATTAACCCATAGCCGCACAAAACACCCTTTTGTTGCACACACACTCACACAAAATGAGGCAAAAGACAGAGTTTGCCCCAAGAACTACAGCACCAACAATGCTGTCTGCCAGTCTGGATCTGCTTAGGAAAGATTGTGCTGGACAATTGCTGCATCACCGTCTGAGTGGAGGGGAAGTCCGGCATGTTTGCAGACAGACACCTTATTATGAGTTAAAATAAGCACACCACCTCTGTGAGACTTGGCTAGTGCTAACAGCGGGGATGTTGGGGGGCAAAACAGCAGTGATGTTGGTGATGAGGCCAGCAATGATGATAAAAATGATGACGCCAACAGCTGCAACAGCACTCTGGCAGATAGGTGGGCAGTGCTAATTGATCTGCTGCTAGCTGGGCTCCGTTTGTGCTGTGCCTCGATCAGGAAAAGACCAAGGCACAGCGGGGCTGCCCTAATTACCATTTGGAAGCAGGCATTCATTAGGACCCCAGAGCACCTGCTGCCTGTGGGGGTGGCACTCCTACTGCCCGAGAATAAACACAGAAAGAGTCGGGGAGACATTAAGAGGTTGACAGATATGCAGAGAGACAGGATAACAAGTAATCTAACAACCAGGCGTTGCATCTTCTTCACCAGGCAGGTGAGGATGGAGGACACAGAGGGGACTAAAAAGCAGGAGGTCAGTGAGTCAGCTCTCAGCAGGGTACTGCCTTAATGATAGGAACACAAGGAGACAGACTTGACATAATGAACTACATAAAGTGTGGCATCAGTCTAAGAGGTTACCTTGTGAAGCTAAACCTCATTACAGAGCATTTTATTCGGTGTTAACCATTTATAACGACCACCAAAGACTTGCTTTTTTAATCCTCCAGTCTGGTTTATTTAGTACGAGTGAAAAACCATTCCTTTAATAAACCCCATTTACAAGGGTTTGTCATTGGCTTGTTATTGGTAACTGATATAAAACCAAGTTAGTAATCCTTACATGAAACTGCTAGACTAAAAACCAAGAGCCCAAATCTTCAACACGAGACAAATACATTAAAGGTATGGAATTGAGAAAAGTAAACTGTATAGTTGCATTTACTTGCCTCATTTCTCCCCTTTGGGTGTTGTTCATGAAATGCTATGGAGCTCTGTGTGTCGAATGAGCCGTGTAACTTTAGATTTATGGGAAATGGTGTGATAATGTACATCAATCTTGTGGGGTGATTGGTTCTAGATGAAAAAACTTTAAGAATTGTGATGGGACAATTTAACACTTACACTTCAATCAATCAGTTCCTTTTTTCAGGTAAACCATATATGAAGGGGAGGAAGAAACTGTTCTTTTCCATCACACGAACAGATGTACAAAGTCTCGATCAGAACCGTGGAATTAGATGAAATGGACGTGGGAGAAAGTCAGCATGTGGTCAAATGATGCCACTGCCATATTTAACAATCTCAGAGACTGAGAGGTATGAGTTGAAAATACATGTGATTCCCATTTGTGATTGAGCTGTGCGGAGGCTGTGCTGAACATAGATAGTCTTTTTATATAAAATATGCAGAGGGGAGAAAGATCAAGAGAGGATAAAAAAGTATGAAAAAAGGAGACAGGAAGTGATGAACACTGTATCTGAGGTACAAAAATACATTTCCAAATGTGTTTTACAGCAAGAACTGCTCTCTTTTTTACCCCTTCAGTACCATGACTTTGCATTTCTAAGCAGTGTAGAGGTTTAAATATTGTTTATATTAGACTATAATTAAGTTGCAAGCAGATGTAGGCGTTTACTAATGTACTGATAAATGACCATAACTCCACCTGTGGGCACATTAGCTGAGGCTAGCAGACAGACAGATAGTGACAATACATCAAAACACAGCTGTTATTACACTAAATATGCCTTGCAATTACAGAATAAATCAATAAACACTTACAAAAGTCTGCTAGTAGCTACATTACACTGTGTTAAAGTAATGTATTAAATGTTTATATATTACCTATAAATGCAACATAGGGGGACTTTAGATCAAATTATGGTAAACTGATGATTGCACATCATGCTGTGGCTCAAAACTTGTTCCTGACAGGCAATATAAGCAAAAAGCTAATATCTGCTTTTTTATTAATCAGGGTACATACATAGATATACATCAGTCTAGGTGATAGGTTGGTCTAGCTCTACATGAGATCTTGAGGGCTGCATTCATTTATAAGTAAAGTATGTTTGAGTCATGTAATGCACACCCAAGGCAATAAAAATTTGACGTAATGAAGAAAAAAGAATAATTTTCAGCATAACCACGAACCCTACTTGCTTAGAAACTTACAAAAATAAGTGCCACTGGTTGAAGTCATCTATTCACCAATGCATACGTCAGAGACTGTCAAGTTATTCATTTTAAATTGCAATTTCCAGTCATCTATGAGCTATTGCTGCATAAATGGGAAACTGAGGATTTTTCAAAATACTTTTTGTAACTCAATAAAAAAAGTGGCAAATTCCTGAAAGGCTGATAATAAACAGAAGGCATAATGTTTATTATCTGTTGATATATCCCGAGGCTCTGCTTTTTTCCCTAAACAGAGGAATGGTGCTACAAAGCTAATGCATGTGTCTACTCTGGCTATTAAAAAGAGATCACAGATTGTGACTCAACCAGTGCACATAAACACATAGACAGGGTGGTCCAACATGCTTCTGGCTCTGTGTGTGTGTGTGTGTGTGTGTGTGTGTGTGTGTGTGTGTGACTGTGTGCGCGCTTGTAGTCTCTTCCCAGAAATGTGCAACAGTAAACAGACTTAGAGGCACAGAAGTAACATTACCACTACCACCGGCTGGGAGCGTAAACAGTGACACACAACGTAATGCAACGCAATGCGATGCAACACAAAACCAGCATATACTATCTTATTTTTGTGTGTTTGTGTGTACGAGCACATACTGCATGTCACATATCTAAAAGGGTGAGAAAAAACATCTGCAATCGGAGTTGCAGAGGCTGCAGAGAGCAACCACGGGGCCCCCTGAGAGCTGCCCTACTCGGACTGGGAGCCTCTAGCTTTCCCCTGGGGGCTCAAGGGGCCCTAACCCTTCACTCTTTCTTCCCTGACACTAACCAGACACAGCAGCACAAACACATACGAGGATGGAAGAGGGGGGTCTGGTGTGTGTGTATATAAGAGAAAGAGAGAGGGACTGAAAGGCAGATATCAAGAGCGAGAGAGGGAGGGAAACAGAGGAGGAGACAGAGGGAAAAAAAAAAGAGGGAGACATTAACACATAAACAGAATGCACCCAGCTTTAACCCACAGCTTAGAGCATTTGACGACGTTTTTTCATATCCTCCTCTCAGTCGCTCCCTCGTAAAGAGAGCAATTACATGTCCAGGACAATCCCACATTAAACAAACATTAGTTCTCTCTCCAGAGCCAGACTCAGCCAAATTACATTGCTTCCAGATGCCCATCACAAACCCTCCCTCTCTCCAACCCCCCCTGTCTCCTCCTCTCTCCTCCTGCTCGCGTCTCCTCTTTCTATTGTTCTTTACTCCTCGTGCCCTATTTATCTCTCCCTAAAGTTCCCTAAATGTCCTCCCTTCCCAAGTTAAGATGAGGGTTTGTTGTGAACAACACCAGAGCAGACTGTTTTCAATTATACTGCTACTGGAGAAGGAGGGGAGGAGCAAACAAAGGAGTCGACACAATGATACAGAAGTCCTTCTTCTCAGATGTCCGAAGCTCATTAAAACTGGTCAGATAAGAAAAGCTATGCATAGGATTTTATGAAAATTTCAGTTTAAAATTCATAATACTGCCAGAGGATGGGCTAGCTAATGTTTAGCTTGTAGATAAAGTGTGCAACCATTAACCTGAGTTCAATAACTGTTCTTTTGTATTTGCTGTTGTATTAAACATCTGACAAACCACGTATTTTCTTTTATAATTTCACCCTCCATAACATGAACAATGAGCCAGGTTTTTGCGGAAGAAATATTTCCCTGTTATATGACTACTAAAAAAAAAAAAAAAGGGCAGGGGTTTCCCCTTTTTACTCGCAAGGTAAAAAACCTCTGATAACCAGAATGCATAGCACCACACCAGACCAAC
>JAQNCA010000013.1:15442538-15455621 GCA_029783725.1 Acanthurus tractus
GGCAGGGGTTTCCCCTTTTTACTCGCAAGGTAAAAAACCTCTGATAACCAGAATGCATAGCACCACACCAGACCAACAAACACTCTCACCGGTGGGTGATGCACTGCAAGGTGGGCAGTGCTTGATTTTGGCTCTGTTTTAAAACAGCCAAGCCTTAGACTAAAATATTTCTTGAATACGCTGCAGTAACAGAAATTCTTAATTCATATTTAATCTGACTACTTTAACAGTTTGAGCTTACAGTTTTTCTTCAGTAAATTTATTCAGCAACAGGCAAAATGTTTCGTTGTGCTTTGGTGGTGCACATCGGAGCAGTGTCCCAACATAGATTCTTTAATCCGATAAACGAAAAAATCTCCAGACAAACAAATTTTATGTTTGCTGGGTATGACTTTTATTTTCAAGAAAAATCTTAAGGAAAATACTGCAGTCAAGTTAAGTGTACCATTGTTCAATTTATATACACTAACCGCCTTGTTATGATGTTGACTTCGGGCTGTGAACAATAGCTACAGGAACCCTTGCAGACATGGGAACCAATGTCACATAGAGTTAGTATAGTCTAAGCTCAAGGATAACAGCAGTATCAGAAAAGTTGACCAGCTCTGTCTTAAACATCTATGACCCAGACTGGATTTCAGACACTATTCCAGGAAAGAAAAAAACATGTTGTAAAATTCCTATGAAATAATAATACTGGAAATGTTCCCTCTGCCCTTGAGCAACACACTGGCAGACTACCAAAGCGGGAGTGCTGTTGTGGAAAAAAACCTTAAACTTTGACCTCTTAGTGTGTCTCCGTGATTCGGTCTTATTATTGTTGTCACTATTATTATATTCACTCGGAGCGCGCTCTCTATGAAGAACAGCTGGCTGGATTAATATCTTCAACAGAGGAGATTCAATCATGACAAAGTAATCTCTTTTTCTGTTTTCCTTTTCCATTTTCAGTCATGTACAGTGGGTGTTTACGCATGTGTGTAAACAGAATAGAGCATTAAAATGAGCCCTGAAGGAAAAAAAAGCGTCAAAACTGCGCTGTACGTGTGTGCAGAGATGTCTGTTTGTTGGGAGGATTCATTAGATAGTCGCTACACGGTTGAAGAAGCACTCAAATACTCTCACGTTTCCCCAGCACCTAAGGGCATCTATGGGGACCTCCTAATACATCTCTAACCCCGAAACACACACAAACACAAATATGTTTACATGCACACACATACACACTTGTCTAGGACCATGTATATTTAATGAGACAGCCAGACTGACGCATATGCAGACAAACCTGAAGGCAGGGCACAAATACAGGCGATCATACAGTCAAAAGTGTGCTCATTGGTCAGGCATGGCTTCTCGTAAGATATACAAATACTTGATTGTACTAAAATAGCATCATGATTAATTTACCGGTTTAAGCGCCGCTACTTACGTAGTTACTGCTGCGGTGCTGTGGAGATTTCAATTTTAGATAAATGCTGATGTTTCAGGGAAATTTCAATATAATTTTGGTGCCACTGTGATTGACTGATTTTAATATTCAATTTTAGAGACGCTCAATACTTTCATCAAATATTATTATACAAGTCGAGACTTCATTTCAGTGCAAATTAAATGTGGGGGATGTGTGCTGGAAAAGTAATGAGAAGAAGACAAAGAATTGGAGTAGACAGAGCAACTCATCAGCGGGCCTGCAGCAACAGGCCTTAATTTGAAGCTTTCCAGTGGCTGGAAACGTACAAATAGCATCACGCTGTGCACCACATCCTCAAAATGAATCCTGGAATACCTAAATTGGTTGACATAACTGGTGCCAGGAGCCAAATGAAGGGTTGTCTCAGTCATTTAAAGCAGACTAAGACAGACATCATGCTATAAGGCAGACCAAATCAAGTGTGACAGCATATGGCAACATGGTTTTTTGAATTACTTCAGCAAAATAAAAAAAAATGCTGACTGCAGCAGATAAAACATTTGCTGATGCAGTGAAAATTAATGATAAAACAGATGATAAATTATTAATTTGAGTGATTTGTTTCAGAAAAGTGTTTTGCTGTTTGCAGCCTTGAACTTAAATGCTATCATTCTTTCATTTGAAATGTTAAATGGGAAAAATAGTTAACTGTCATATTTGTTCACACAGTAAATATTATCAGCCAGCGACAATGTTAGCTGAGCTTAGCATATAGACCAGAAACAAGAGGGAAACGGCTAGCCTGGATCCATCCAAAAGTAACAAAGTTTGCCCATCATCACCTCTAATGCTCATTGTTTATAATGCCATATTTATTTGCTTAAGCCTCAAATTGTGGTTTTATAGGTGTCATGGGTGGCAAAATTTGTTGGCCAGGAAGACCCTATGCATAGTCAGGAAATATTCCTGTTCATAAACATAAGGCTGTTGTTTTTCCTTGTTTCCAGTCTTTGTGTTAAGCTATGCTAACGGGGCTGTCACTTCATATGTGAGAGACAGATATATGAGTGGCATCTCTCTCATCTTTTTCTCAGCAAAATCTTGAAAATATCTCATAAACACAAGATTTCGAGGTTATGGTTCATACTGAATTATCATAAATTTTAACTGACCCCTTAACATCTTTTTAAATGCAAAACTTGACAATATAAAAGTTAAACTTTGTTCTACTTTAAGCGCAGATTGTAACTTTACACTCCTTAAACTGTAACAAATGCCTGTCAGCTGCTGTACCTTATCCAAGCAGACATAATTTGGCAACTACAAAAGAACTATGTGTGAAGAGAGACAGAGAGAAAGAGAGTAGGAGGGACAGAGAGTTGGAGTGTTTTACTCACATAGTCGGGCAAGGCTGAGTTGTCTCCTTGTCTGCCTCTCAGAGACTGTGTTGCTTGCTCCAAAACCTTGTTGTGCTTTTTGGAAAGCAAAGCAAATAAACTGCAGGAGAGAAACACAGAGAGGGGAAAGGAGTTAGAACAGCAACAACCGATGGATGATAAACTTCTACAAGGAACAAAGAACCAAAATATGCAGACGTCTGCTTTCAGGATTTCAACAATAATTAGGAATAAATAGTTTTGGAGTAACAAAATAATCCCGGAATTGGCAGGAGAATGTTATAGAAATGACGTGTGAATGTGTAAATATTGTGTAAGGTTACACTGAATTTACAATCAAGATTTTTTTTCTAAATTGTTGTTTATTTGCCTGAAAGGCGGACAACCTTGGTTTCTCTTGTGAAATTTCCAGGTTGTACATGTTACTGTTTTTGTATGTTTTTCTGCCATTTGACCTGCTGGCTGACTGACTTGCTTTATCTTTGTTGTATGTGTTTGTGTGTATGGTCGTCTGGATGGGAATGCATGATTGCATGTGACGGATGGACACAAACATACATCAAGAATCCTAGAGTATGCTCGGGTGACCTTGGGTTGCAATGGGGTGTGTCACATAGGCACGCAAACACACAAATGCACAGACACGCACACACACAAACACAGCATTAATAACATAGCATAGATGAAAGAGACTTGGTACCAAACAGTTTTAAAAAAATGCTGCCGTCATTTCCTTCAACTAAATTAAAGGTTCTACTTTATTGATTGTCTAAAAAAAATAGATATTTTTCTCTTGTAAGGCTTTTTATTACATCTTGCCTAATCTAAAAAGTCTTATATCTGATTTATCAGGGTGTTTATTATTATAATTATTAGTGACATGTTTTAATTAAAACTTTTTAATAGTTTTTGTAGGTGCCCAAGGGTGTTGAATGTTTAATTTGTATGCCAATCAGAGAAAAAAAGGCAGAATATATTAAATTTAATGACAGCAAAGGGTTAGGGAAAGTCATATGCACCAACAGAGCTCAGCTAAGCCCCTTAGAGCTACACCTGTCCATCTGTCAGCACTGGAAAACACACACACAAAATCTCTCAGCATTCATTATACCAGCTAATTGGCCAAATGATAGCTGAATGGAGATATCTGAGCAGCTACAAGGAGGTCTAGTGGTTACCTACAGGCCGAATGTCAAAGGCCCTGTTAGCCATGACTCCTTCACAGAACCCCTTGTACTATCAAGACAGTTTTATCTATTTCAAATGAGAGACCACCGACTGAGTTCCACCTGGGAGGGGACCCAACAAGAAAGCACTGTGACTATATGCTCCGTCACATCCCTTATTTATGCCGAGGCAGTGACGGACATGTCTCAGGAAACAGGGACACTGAAGGATTTCCACACTGCCGGCCTGATCCTAAAATCAGTCCTGAGGCTGAGGTGAGGAAAGACGTGGTCCACCCAGACACACTGAAGATGTGAAGGTTCTCTGTCTCGACCAGTTTCAAAGGTTTTTTTATATTTAGAAATACACAGAGTGTGTGGTTGTGTGGTGTTCTTTCAAATCTGTATTCAGACATTTTAATATATGAGATAAATTGAAAGGTCCTCTATGTAGGATTAAGGGGGATCTATTTGTCAAATATAGCATAAACAGAATAAAATATTTAAGTGTATGTTTTCCAACTATGTAATTAAATGAAAATAAGAATTGTTGTGTTTTATTGGTAAGAAATTGATTTTGGGTGTCCAGCAGCTTCTATAATATCTTTTTCCATATGTCTTTAACAGATTCTCTTTTCTTTGCCAGTTTTTGCATTTCATTTTTTCCTTAAAAAATAAAAAATCTTTTAATAATTCAGGTAGGTCTTTTTATACAATATTTTGTCTTACCACTTTTACTTTTCTTTTCAAATTGAAAAGAGTTAACTGTGGACAGGTGTGAATTGTCATCGAAGTGATCGAATGATGCTCAAGTAAAGGTTATTTGACCAAAACAAAATTAGTAGGCCACTATTTGGATATATATTTGGTCACTCTAATAATTCACAAGCAACAATTCTCTGTTTTTCTTTTTCAAATCTGAAAATTTCCTCTGTATTGTCCTGTTAGTCAGAAAATGATGACATGTTTTTGACCAAAAAAAGTCAACAAAACACTGTCAGAGTAACTGGCGGATTAACTGATAACAAAAATAATTGTGGCAGCCTCAATGCGAACTCAGCTGTATCTGTTGAGTCTGAACACATTACAACAATCAGCGACTGATCGACATGGTGACAGTGGAGGAGGACAGAAGTGAGAACTGGAGGAACAATGCGGAAGAAAGGGAATATTGATGAAGGAAGAGAATGAATAGGGAATAGTGAATAAGGCTGGTGGGCGGTGGTGGTAGAGACAATTTAAATCAACTGTTGCTTGTAAATAAACAGCACCAATGATGAGTCTCTCTGAGAGTCAATTAAGGAGCAGAGTTCAGTGCTGCCTGGCAGACAGTTGGAAATTCCTGGCAGGAAATTCCCTTTATCTAGCCAGCCGGCTTGCCAGTCTAGCCCAGCCCTGGCCATCGGAGTCATCATCATTATCATTATCATCAGACATGGAGTCAGTTGCTCGACATCACGACAGGACAGACAAGCGCACATTCACAGACAGTGTTCCTCTCTGACTCAAAACACGGGAGAGTCACAGATAGAGAGAGAGAGAGAGAGACGCAGGCGGGGAGATAAGAGGATCCTTGGGTGTGCGTGAATGTGTGCACGTCTTCAGGGAAGGAAACATTCCTTCCTGTTTGCCTCGAGTTCACAAACAGACATGAATGACTTTTTTTCTTGTACGTGTGTGTATGTGTGCAACTTGGACCTTGTCCTCTTAAGTCTTCCGTCTGCTCACGGGCCAGAAACCTTTCCCTTAGTTCCTGCATGTTACATAATGTTCTTCCTTACAGGCACACCGCTCTCTCAATATTTTATTTCTTACCCTCTGGCTACACTGAACACATGTGTGGATAGTTCCTGAAGCTGCAACACGGTAATCAATGAAACTGACTACACTTGGCATGAGAGCAGCACCAAAGTGGTGTGTGTGCACCACAGAGATCCACCCTACAAACATAGCAACAAGTCAGTCTTTTATTTCTAATTTTTTAATGCAAGGTGTGTGCAACTCTTTTACACAGAAATGAGTCATTAAGTGTCTTGTAAATTAAACTACAAGTACACAGGAAATGACTCCAGCTCATTGGCAGTTTGGTTTCAAGAGTCTTGGTCAACCTGGTGGTGCTTATTTAGACGGTTCCAGCTGGTGGTTGCCTAGTAACTTTATCCCTCAGCATACTGTAGTCTGCAGATGTTGACTTATTCATATATCACAAACTCTGAGAAAAAGTTGAAGTTTTACAGCGCTGTGCTTGGTCCTAAAACTGCAGACACAAAATGGAATGAAAACTCAGGCTCGCTGTCTCGCTCCGTGCTCATACATCCTACACCCTACATGTGCTACAGGTGTAGCTTGTAAAATATATATATTTTCTGCAGAACATCCACTTCCATATGGTACTACATGTTCAATGCGGCCAGAGCATTAGTCTCCTCCGCTGCAGCTGCTGCCAAGTTACTCTCGCAATAAACATTTTGCGCTGATTCGAAATGAATCATTTAAATGAATGAGTGTGCTTGTGTGTGAATTAGAATTTCCACCCTTGCCTCTCTTTTGGCTTCTTTGCTCATTCTCAAGCAGATGACAACTGTGCGTCAAGGACTACCACTTATTTAAGGCAGCAATGATTAAGTTGACACGCCAGTTTGGTGTGATATCGTCACTAACTGTACAAAAGCTTTAGTCGTTCAGATTCATGCTCAAATGAAGATCCCTGGATAAAACACATGTAACTCCTTTTATGTTGATTAAGTATGTACCTCTTTTGCATCTATTGTCTCCTTCTCTCTCTAGACTGCATGTTTTCTGTCATTGCTATTTACATTGTCAGCCAAAGAGAGCACATTCAGCATTGTTTATTGTTTGCTGGAGTAGACATTATGATGATACCATGCAGAATCATTTTTTCATCATCTCTTTGTTAAACAGTATTTTAATTTGTGAGGTATTTATTTCAAAGATTTCATCAGAAAGACAGATTTCTGTCTGTTGTTTTTAATTTGTTAAGAAATTGATAGCTTCATTATATCAAAATATGTATCAGTGATGTTATGGAAAAATGTATATATGTATGAAGGGAAGCAGCCACCAGTTAATATACTCCATTACCATTGGGTCTGTGTGTCATTTGTACACCTGCAGCAGGTCCTCACCTGATGATGCGCTGAGCAGCGTACTGGTGGAGACAACGAAACTGGGCTGACATATTGGCGAGCGCCGCAAGACAGTTGGTGTGGAGGTATTTATCCTGTGGAGGGTGCGTACACAAACATACATGTTGCCAAATTCAAAGTAAACCTCCAAGTGACCACTGTTATTGCAATCTGTTTCTATTGTGTCTGAAGTTTGATCGAATTTTTTTATTTGCAGAGCTGTTTGCTGAGCAAGTGCGCATGCTTACCCTTGTCCGGGTCATGTTGAATTGGATGGTGCGGATGACCACCAGGATGAGCAAACTGCCCAGTGAGATCTCTGTTAGTGACCTCTCCGTGTACCATGAGATGTTCTTCAATACCTGCCAGAGGGTAAGAGACAGAGAAATGAGGTGTGTCTTGTGATAATCTCAGGAATGATTATCTTTTCCGTTGCAAGTAATGGAACGTTGCAGTGGAAAAAACCTGAACTCTGTCTATTAAACCATGCCTACTCACCACTTCATGGATGGAGCGATTGAAGGCATCATCCTCTGTAAGGATGAGCAGAATAATGAGGGCCATGTAGACATGATGAGAATTTCTGTCCTCCACGTGGTAAAGGATCTCGAGGATGGGCAACACCTGCGGAGGAGAGAGGGAGAGCAGGGGGAAGAGGCTGAGTGTTGTGCGTAGGTGTTGTTTAAGAAGTGACATTCATTAAATCCACGTTTCAAGATATCTGAGTGGATCCAGGGCTGCAATTTGTGTCAGAAGATAAATTTAGCCAGACCACGTTAGACATGAGCACAAAATTCTGCATCACCTGGGTATTGATTTTCTTTCTCAAAAAAAAAAAAAGGAGTGTCAGCCTATCGACAACTCTGCAACTCTGTGGAGTTTGTGGATGGAGGAAGCTTTCGGTGTCTAGCCAGGGGGCTCTTATGAAGCTTAATCAATCAACTAGCCCAATAAAATCATATTTTTATTTGTGCTACATAAAGCTCTGCTCCTATGGGATTGTTTCCACCTGTGGTGCAAACTGAGTATAAAGCAAAAAAGAATAATTTAAACAGAAAAAGACATCATTTTACATAATCATGGCTGCTACACTATAGGTGGAAGCAGGTGTTATGTTCAGTACAGTATATGCAGAACAGATGGTAATACAACAACAGTGTGCAAAACATTAAATTCTGTCAGAGTGAAAGCAGTTAGTTGCTAGCATGGTGAGCTATGAACACAGACAGTCGCAGCGTTAGCTCATTACTCTGCCGCGCGGTGGTGCTTTATTGCTCATCCAAGAAAGTTGGTTGACTCATTAGAAGCCCCCCTTCATAAGCTCGATGTAGATCTGCTAATGATGATATCGTATTATAGCAGCTATAAATAGGAAATAACACTGAAAAGGTCATTCTGGTATCAGATGTATGGGGAATTAATTGATCTGCAGTTTCAAAATGTAGCGCGCAGTGGGTTATATGGTGGGTTTCTGTTGTAATTAGTTCAGATACTGTTGGCTCAAGTCTCTTTAAACCTGATACAAAAGGCCAAGACAAAAACATAAAATTCTTTAACTCCTGCTTTTAAACCTTTCAAATAGGACCAAATTACTTAGTGTTACACTGTGGGAAAGAGCCTCATATGTCTCATACAGCCATGTGAGATACCATCTGACATGGTGAGCTAAAGACTGATTTTCATTCACTAAATGCCTCCGTACATTCATTCTGCTATAAAGAATAACTGGCACTCACCCACATGGACAGAATAGCACCAGCTGCCACTGCATACATCCTCACTGTGTACTGAGCCATAGCATTGGTCCTAGATGAAAGGATTTCATGGCCAAACCCATGTGTGCGAGGACAGACTGTATAATGTGTTTTTTGAGGATTACCCAATCACACTTTGATTCATTTTTAACAGTGTGCTTTTCTTCTGCCAAGTCAATATATTTAACAAAAAAAAAAAAGTCCGATTGAGGCAGGGATAATGAATGTGCATGCATTTATGTAACTGCACTCTGTTGAAGTAACAACCTTCTTCATTGCTATCCTACCCACCAGATTTTCCATGTCTGTTCTGGAGAGCATGTATGTCCTCATGTTGGCGTTCTGGTGAAGGAGGGTGTACAATAGTAGTGTGGCCTGGTCAGAGCGCTGCTGTTCACACAGCGCCGTGTACAGACTGTTGAAATTGATCTGGAAAGTGTGAGGTTGCTCCACGGACAGCGACGATGTGTCTGCATGGGCAGAGGGAAACTGATTAGCATTTTTTTTTTTTTTTTTTTTTTACATTACATCATGGCCATCTGGTACATGTCATGCAGATAAACAACACTCACATATGTGCAATGGAATAAAATCAACAAATACTGTGTATCACCTTGTGTGTTTCTGAAACAAGTTATAGCCTGGCGGTAAGGGTTTGGCCAGTCAGGCCCATCTGTCAGATTGGCTAGGACCAGCAGTAACAGAAGGCTCTGATTGGACAAAGGTAAGGGGTTGTGTTCCTGGTCTGTCCCAGCTTTGCTCCCAACTCCGCCTAACGTGAAGACACTCCACAGCCCACCTGGAGACAGACAGACACAAAAATAACACATGAGCAGAATGCAAGCACACACAGTGATATAAACAAAACAAATCATATGTTGTTGGTTTTTTTTTTTGCGAAGTAACTATAATGCGTTTGACTTTTATTTCTGCAACCCACAGAAACCCAATTTCTTGGTCACTGGGGGGCAACAGAAACAAGTTTTGAACACAGCAGTGACATGTTATAGCATTTAAGATAATGGAAATGAAATGATGCTTATGTACACATCAGTAGTTACATTATAATTAATTTGTGAGTCGTGTTTCTGTCCAACAGTCACATTCTTCACATTCAAAACTCAGATTTTGGTTGCTTCAAACTCCTGAGGTAAATACCTTGACTTAAGCTGCTAAATGCTGCAAAATATTCACTATTTAGTCTTTAAAAATGCATGTGTGTCATTTTGTGCACAGCAGGCAGCATATAGCAAGTTTTAAGAGATTTTTTTCTCTACAAAAAAGCTAGACATGCAATGGAAAGTGATGTTAGATGGGCAAGTAACAGTGAACTGAAACACTAACGTTGCAGCTCGACAGCTTAAAAATGAGCTGATACTGACTATAAAGCTCTGCGAAGCCAAGGGAAGCTGCAGATTGAGATGATAATTCTCTAGGTTCGTCACTATCGTCACATTGTTTTCATGCTGTCATTCCACAGGGGCTTATTATAAACTTGGCAATTAGGATGGATTCAAGAACAAGAAAAAAAAAATTCATGTTTATCTCCTCTAACACTCTTCGCCTGGTGTGTTATCTAGGTTAGATTTCAGTACAGAGAGTTTCAGGAATGGTCTGAGAACTGCGGCGGTTTCAGCACAACAGATGGTAATTTGTGCAGGTCCATACATCCAGTAATGAAGAGCAGTCAAGTTGTGTATGTCAGCCTCTTTACAGAAAGCCCTTAAGTATTCTCACAACTTCCAGCTCCTCAACCTTATAAGTGATTTATGCTTCATAGGGAAATGAATGCAAAACAGTATGTGCAGTCAGACTGATGTAATCAAGGCCAAAACGGGCACAATGGAGTCACGCACGATGGGTTGCAGCACCTGAAATTTGAAACAACATAGACGGCGCCACAGAACAAAGAGAAACTGGAACTATGAGCCAACTGGAGTGGGATTCGTTTTTCTTGTTGGGGATGAGAGGGAGCCGAATTTCCTACAGAGCCACTGAAGTGCTGGTGCTCTCAGGCGTCAAGAGAAAGCACGAGAAGCATGAGCACCAAGGTACACAGATGACTGTCTTTGGCTCCTGCACGTCTAGCCACACAGAATGCACGAACCAAGCAGAGAGACAGGAAGAGTGAGCTGCAGGTCCACACTGAACAAGGTACTTGATCTGAGAGGAAGACAAGTAGATTTGTTGCCATCTAGTGGCCGAGAATGGAGGAGCAGATTAATTCTATGACCGACTTTGCGCACTCTCTCCTTGATGTGAGAGTAATGTCACTAAAGTAATCCTGATCCATCCAACTATGACACACTCACATAATCTGTTTACTTGGTCGCTGAACCAAAAAAGATTAAGTTTAAGTGAACAAGGAGACATTAGTTCAGAACATTATAGGGGTGAAATGATGCGTGTACACTGACGTTTTACTACATTCAAAGATGAGGTCTAGGAGAAAATGATAGGGCACATCCCGGTGTCTTCTCCTTGCGCTGTTTTGAAAGGAAGGAGATGGAACACATGAGGTTTCTTTTGAACAACTTGTGACTGTTTAAAAATCTCAGTACCATCCATGGTTTATGGTTTGCCTCTAAATTCACTAATGGCTAGTAAAGAACTACTCCGACACTCAGTCCACTTTGGGTGTGTAAACGTGCATGCAATTCCAGTAAGGAGGGGAATGAATTTGTTTACATTTGAGTAAAAGAACATCAACAACAAAAATAAATCCCAGGACGGAAAGGAGACAATCGTGCATCAGTCGGCCTCTCTCTCATGCACGATGCTCGTCTTTCCATCTGCTGCTCAAAAAGAGAAGTGAGTGTGAGAGCGTGTGAGTGAAAACAAGACTGAGAGAGAGAGAGAGAGAGAGAGAGAGAGAGAGAGACGGGGGCCAAGTTGTGACGGAGCCCTGTTCATCTCATCACTGGCACCACAGTGACTAGCCCAACAGTGTCAGAGAGCCTGGTCTGGCAGCCACATTTCCTGCACTCACACACAAGCACTCACAGAGCTCTATTTTACCTTAGTGGGTGCCGTTTGTTATCCATCTGGCTCGGTTCCCTCTGCCTGTCTGCCTGCCCACCACATAAACCCAATAATGCTACATTGCTTAGGCTGCTCTGGCTCTGGCCAACCGCCCAGTGGAAAAAGAGGAGGAGGACACGAAGAGGAGGAAAGGGAAGGGGAAAGTGAGGAAAAAAGAGAAGGTCACACGCGGACACAGAGGCTGGCATGACGAGATCAGAATCTGGGCTTCAGGACTCAGACCCAGTGAAGGCACTGAACTCGGAGACACGCAACTCAACTGTACCCTCAAAATCGTACTTTCCTTGAGTCTGTATCTACAACACCCTTTGAAACCTCATCTCCGAAAACTCTTCATAACGTACACATCACCACGGGTCTTCTTACAATATTTACTCACTGCAGATGCTTATTAAAATGCATTAAAAAAGATTCTGGAAGAGAGAATAAGCTTTTAATGTTTGACTAAGCCTTAGTTTTTGGACAGAAGACTGTGACGTCCAAATTGTGGTCTTGCAATATGACCACTACTATCAGACATGGCAGCTTTTACAAAGTCAGTTCCGATATTTTGAGTAAAATCTAACCACAAAATCAAATATCTGCTGATTCTGACCAAATTTTGTGACACAAGTGGAAAACCATTTCTTCTAGATTCACATCTGCAACCCTGACATTTACTTGGCAAAGGCTTGGATCGAAAATCTATTATGGATTGGCAGGAAATCATCAGCCAATCCGTAATAGACATTTCTCAAGAGAAGTGAGAACCTCGACTTGTTGGTCACACCACAGGAAAAAGTCAGGGAATCACTAGTTTGGATTAATCCTCTGGGCAACATGAATATCTGTACAGAATTTCATGGCAGTTTAATAGTTTGTCCAAAAGCGGATCAACACTGCCACAAATGGAGCCATGCCACAAGTAAATGTACACAGTGGTGTGAAAAGCCAACATTAAGTGTCTCAGTAAGACGTCCGGGAACCAAGTGCCACCAGAACAGTTTCAATGTGCCTTGGTATGTAATGTCAAGTCTCAAGAGCTCTTCTAGGAGATGAAACAATCCCCCCCCCCCCAAAAGACAGTTTTAAAAGGACATTTCCTCTTTAGGTTTAGGACGGGGGGGGTGGTGTGGGTTTTGGGACATGACAGTCCAAAATCTCCCATGTGTGTTAAACTGGGTTGAG
>JAQNCA010000013.1:15458261-15468777 GCA_029783725.1 Acanthurus tractus
GTGCTGCTTTGTTTGGTGATAACCCCTGTTTAGTTCTGAGGAAAATCCAACCTTTCTATGAAAATAAGTGTGCAGGCATTACAGGTCACTAATATAAGGAAATATAGAGTCATATTAAAAGTGAGGTCATGTAGAGAAGGTTGTGATAGTGTTGCTTAGTCCACAGAAATGCATGTGGATGAAATTTATTACTAAATAAAAGTGCTTTTCAGTTTTTTTAGTTACACACCTACAAGTTTTATATTGTGAGCATTGCTGAGTTTTAGAGGTTTGTTGTTTATTTTTCCAACAGTTCAAGAGAGCCACTGTTTTCCACTTATTTTTTGAATGGCAAACTCATAAACTGCAGGCCAAAATTGATCAAGATGACAAATTCATTATGGGGTAATGCAATTTAAGACAGAGACTAGTTTCAAAATTTGCACTGCATGACCTCCCAACAATAACATTACTCAAACAAAGATAATGATGAAATACTCAAACGGATTACACAAGCACAGCATGTTTCAGGGGTCAGTTATTTATTTTTTAGTGACATAGAAATTAGTGGAAAGCAACGGATACCCGGGGATTTGTTCGTGATTTGTACGAAATTCCATAAACAATAATGCTAATGCTACATGCAAAATCACTGACACGCTCCTTTAAAGGGGCACTCCGATTAATTTACTGAACTGCAGCATCAAACTCGTAGGGTTGTGAATCAGATTTGAAGAAAAAAGGTTTTAAATTTAAGTAGAAGGCAGCTGAAATATCCTGATTGTTTATTCCTTAATACAGGTCAAGCTCCAAAATATGCAGGATCCTACGTTTCACCCATCACCATCCAGCCAGGTAAAGTCCTGGATTGCAACATAGGCTTTTCTCATGATATCACCTGGGTTCATTTTTCAGACGTAATACAGGTCCTTCAAAGTGACAGAAGATATCATACAACTGTTTCCACAGACATTAACATTCTAAACATGACTCGTAAACTGACATTAATATGTACAACAGGTTTTCTTAGCTGATTGGCCATATTTGTTTATGATTTAAAGTTCAAAACCATCCAACTGTCGTATATTAACTGTCGTAATAGAAAAAAACCCGTGGATATTCCCGTTTTAAGCACTCAAATTAAGATGTATTTATGTACTCTGTCAATCCTAAATGACTGTGTGCGTAAGAGGCAGAGACAGAGAGACAGAGAAAGAAAACAAGTGTTGTTTCCGAGCTCAAAGTATAAGAGAGCTTGTGTCTTTGTTGGTCTGTGCGTGTGTGTATAAGGGAGGCGGCTGCAGACAGACAGGCTCTAGGGGATTACAGAATAGGACAGGGCACCATAACTCATCGGGCCGATCACTGGCCACAGACAGACAGGCTGGGGTGAATGCTGATGGCTCACTGATAGGAATCTGCCACCAACAACCGACAAAGAGCATTTATCTGCGGGGGAAACCCGGCCCTATTCTCACACTCAAATAAACACGCATTCATCACACACACACACACACACACACACACACACACACACACACACACACACACACACACACACACACACACACACAGAGCACATCTCCAATCTAATACACACATACTCTGTTCATTTCTGACTCATCACTTTCATCCACACTGCCGTGCTTGTCAGCATGGCTGGCACTTATATTTCACATATTAATCATGTTTCTCGCTCACTTTTTAATTTATTCAATTGTTTGGCTCTTATTCTTCTAATCTGACCATCATTCCCATATATAGGATAACATTCCTACTTTCCAGCTTTATTTTGTCCAAATGGGGCACGCAACACAAGCAGTCAAATAATGAGAAAGATTAAATGCATACTTAGTTTTAGCAAATTACTTTACCTTAAGGTCACATCCCTTAAGGGGCTCCAAAATGACTTTAAGGTGACACGAGATGATTAAAGGATGAATGAAAAAGTAATTCTTTCTCTTCTTGTTGTTCTCTTACACGATAAAAGTTTTATTTTCTGATTTTTCTCTTTATATTTATTGTAAAGAAATGGATCATCTCATGTCTTCAAAGCCAGAAAAATTCCTCATCGTTTAAATTAAATGATCTCAGAAAAAAAAGAAAAATCCTAGATTGAACTGCTAATCAATCATATACACACCAAGGGCTTTGAGTTAAACAAGTATGAAGACACGAGAAAATTTGGTAAAAAAATTTAGTATTCCGTATGATTTTTCTCCTCCACAAAATTAACAGAAAAATAAACAATCTGGGGAAAACCTGGGAAAACCTGGGAAAACCTGGGAATCTGTCTGCCTGCATCCCAAGAGCAGAAAACAAGAAAGTTGGTAAACAAATGTTGCCAAAAATATGATCTAGGTTTTGTGTTTCTTTGCTTTAGTTTGTGAGTGGATGTGTTTTCTCTTACTTGCCACTCCAGATGCCAGGCCGTAAAGAAGGCCTCCCTCGTCTTTTGGCTCAAAGATGTGTGTTGCTGGAGGTGGACACTTCTCCTGCCTGATGAAGTTGTAGAGCAGAGTCTTCACCAGGCGACTGGTTAAAGATAAACTGGTGGAAAAAGGACAGATGAAAAGATATTATCAAGACACCACGTTATCACGCATGTTTAATATTTTGAGACGTTACAGAAAATTGATCGGAAAGTTTCATTTGATCTTACTTCATTATCTGATTTTAAAGAAATCTTTAATCACAAAGCCGACACTGTTTTGACATTCGCTAGCAGCTGCAGAGCATCAGTTTCATTGCTTGTTTCCACATTCGGTGCTTGGCCTACACAAGTACACAGGTCGTAATAGAAAAAAGCACCTCTGGTCCACAGCAGAGCAGACTCTTCATTAATAATCTCTTCCAGTAAAAGCTCTGGTTGAATTGTCTTGCATGCAGATTTAAATCAAAGGGGGCCAACAGTGCTAGATGTACTTTTCCTTGAGATGCTTTAACAGTACGACAAATAAAGGTACAACTGCACCTTTCGTATGCAATTTTGCTCGTGTGCAAGCTGATAAATGTGCAGCTTGCCACCTATAGACTTTGTGAGCTGCTGCTTAGTTAACAGCTACGTTATTGCACTTTTTTGCAAACCTTGATTTATTACTTTTTAACAATACAGAAATTCTTCATACATAGTTTTATTTCTGATTTGTATTTTATAAGTATCACTCTTGAAGTCTTTCTTCTTACTATATTATTGCGATTGTTATGAACCAAAAAAATAAAACAAACCAGAACCTAACTAATAATTCTATATTAGGAATAAATATACATTTAGAAAAATCAGTGAGAACATTGTATTGTTTTCAACTAAGCTTTAAGTGAGAAAGCCCAAACATAAGATCCGTTTTTTCTTTGGTGATGTAAAATATCCATGATCGCTGTTTTCCTGGTTACGCACAGGCTTTTTTTTTTTAGCAAACCGAATGGTAAAACTGCTCCAGATCACCCTCTAATCTATTTTGCCAGCATCAGCTACTTGGAAGCCTTTCTTCAGCTCTATGGCAATTAATCCAAAGTGCTCTCATTTGGCTCTTATGCTGTGAGAGCCCTAAAAGAAAATTACTTCCATCCTCTGTGCACCCATCTTAACTGCACTATTTGACTTTGAATTACACTCACTGTTAAAGCATTTATCCCCATTTATTAATAACACACAAGGTGAACTGCGGATTACTGGGTTCAAACTATTTATAAGTACCAGTCAACATCAGAAGGTTAATATCTTTTCATTTCATTTCATCAGTTTTAACATCACGTTTTAATTTTTGCATTTTGATGTTTATTTACTACTAAAAAAAAAAAAACAGCCTGAGTATCACAGACTACAAGGTCACAGTGGAGACAGAGTCTTGGCTGACTAGATTTTGTTTCTTCTTTTCCTTTTGGCACCGACTGAATAACACATGAAGACATTGTTTGGAACATGATGAGACTGACTGGAAGCGCAGAGAGAGAGGCTAACTGTATCAGAGTCTGGGAAGAGGAACAGTAGGCTGGATCAGACGGTGTCATGTTGGATTGGAGAATATCCAAAATGATCTGGGCCCGTGTTCAAAGCAAGTCGTTAACAGGTTGCTTGAAGACCCAGTTTTACAGGCGAGAGAGGAAAACTCAAAAAACTCCAAATTTGATGAAACTATTTCGACTTTATGTGTTTGTTTTACATTTTGTGATTTTATTTCTTTAGTTTTAGTGTTAATGTTAATGTGAGATAGCTACCGATACTTAAAGTGCACTTGTGTGTACTTGCTTTGCTATCTTTGTGCAAAAACAGTTTTAGCTTTAAATCAGCATTTTGAGGACATTGTTGTGTTGTGAGAACATCTAGATCAGCCCTCATAACTTTAAGGGAGTGTTTGAGGGCTAGGCCTTTGTTTTCCTCATTTTGAGTCCTCTTGGGGATACAAATTCAAGTGTTTGGAGTGTGTGTGCGTGCTTGTGTTTTCTCACCATCGTCCCTTCATGATGTGCTGGTAGATTAATCCGTCTCGGAGGATGTCTTTGTGGAAGAGCTGATAGGAGAAGAACACGAGCAGCGTGGTCACTGCTTCGAACAGGATGCTATAGGTGATGTCACTGCAGGAGAAGACAGATGTCCGTTGAGTTAAGGTGGACAGATTACATTTTCTTGTACCACAACTCTTAAACCCTTTTTTGTGTTAAGAACATATCAAATAAAAATCATTACTCAGAATTAAAGCAATTTATATAGATGTGAAAACATGTCTGGAGGGGATCTTTAACCAATTGAGTAGCCGTCTCTGTCAACGTTTAAATAATCTTACTATTTCTTATTATGAGTATTTTTATGTGTAGTTAGTCTAAATCAACATTACATAATCTAACAGCAAATACTGTTAATAATTCCTTTGAGAAACAGGATGTGGCAGTATGTGTGAAACAACAAGGATTTATTGTCGTTTGCGTGTCAATGTGAATAAACTGCCTGCATGGAAAAACAACGACTGACATCCATTTTCTTTTACAATTAAACCACAAGAGTTTCTCCTGAGCTTATGCACGAAGTACAAACGTTTGTTGGGGATTTGGGGGGGCTATACTAAAAGAATGGTTATATTCTAATCCAAACCAGGAGCACGTACAAAGGAAACTGGCTGACGGCTACAAAGTGGTGGAGGGAAGAAAAACAGGTAGAGTCCCGAAGCTTGAAACAATGAATAATGTTGGAATGCTGAATGCACTTACACAATAGCCAGAGTTTGATGTCTGGAGACACCAAAAGAGACGGAGAGAGGATGAAGGAAAAAGAAAGAGAGTAGGACGTCTAGAATGACATAAGACAAGGGAGAAGAGGGGAAAAGTGGAAGATGCTGCCTCAAGCGAACAGCGATTGTCAGTCATGTTTCTGTGAAGTTGTTTTGACACTGCAGAGGATTTTGTCGACAGAGATGTACACAGTGTATCTCTGTCTCACTGCGACAGACTGAGTGGCAGCCAGGCAATAATTCCACCATTGATAAGTAAATACATCAAAATATTCACTTATTAAGGCAGAGTGTGTTAGCGTGCACACCGCCCACAGGGAGGAAAGGCTGATACCATTTTTCAATCATTATGTTCCCTCCTCTCCCACTCACTGGCACCACTTCTAACCCAACTTTCATTTCAAACATTTTCTCTTCTTCCGAAAGCCGTCACTTTCTCTTTTTCATATTTATGGTGGTCATATTCACTCAATTTTCTTGTGTTTTGTCCCTTTGTTCATCACGTTGCCAGCTCAATGCTCCAGAATGTCATTCTGGCTGGGGATTGTGGACATGAAACATGTGGACATCTGAGCCCAACCTTGTTCCATAATGGATTTCAGCTTCTCCTGGTTAGTAAATCAGGGAGCAGATGAGCAAGTGGAGCACGCAAAGACAGAATCACACATACAAACTTTTCTCAAACTGCTTTTCATTAACGGCCAAATGACTAACATCTTAGACACTCTAACAACCGACAAACATGAGTAAAAACAAGGGAACTACACAAAAGTAGCCAATACTCCATGTTTCCATGTGAGTATCTTGTTCATTATATAATATTAAACACATGATCTGGATAAATTTGCGCTGTGACATTAACACATCCCTGTATTTGGGGGGGTGTTGGGGGGGAATCAGGGCCTTGTGTGCAACCAAACTGTCTCAAATCTCACTTTAAAGTGTATCAGAATCTTGCATGTGTGACCTTGTAAGTGTGAGCGAGATACATTTGGGGTATTAATTTCAGTCTTCCTATCTCATGCACACACACACACACACACACACACACACATACACACACACACACTCACGTACACATCAACTTGGGAGATACTCACAGCAGGGGCACTTCAACGATCAGGTGAATGAGGTTGGACAGCAGCTCCTCGAGGAGGTCCTGGCTGCCTGTTTCTGGGGGAGAAGTTGAGAAACTTTTTAACATGAGCCGTGCGTGGCAGCTCCCTGTGATCATATAGGCTTGTTAGTCTGTCTTTGCTCCCATCAACTCCCACTGTACCAATCCCTCTCTCTACCCTTTCCTTCATCCATATTTCATGCTCACTGTACAGAGGAATGGCATTGAGGGAAAGGAGCTAATTGGGATTCTGCAGGGTTCATCGAGTTAAATTTAATATATTTTTTAGGGCACATTTTTCTATACTTCAAAGCTGCATGGACTCATAATTGGTATTGACAGAATTTATTAAATTACCAAGTAGTGAACTGAGATAAGTGACAGAAAATGAATGGATAGAATAACCAACTTAAAATGATTCATTAATTTTACTTTTCGCTTGAATTCGCACTTATTCATTATGGCAGAGCAAGCTTAAACTACTTTAGCTAGTACTAGTGGCTGTGTTTACTGCAGATCTCACAGTGCCACTCTCAGTTTTAGCTAAAAGTGAATAACATCTTCTGACAGCCTGCAATGGGATATAAAAACATTTTATAAAATTTAATACTGTCTAAAGCGGGGGGTAGAAAAATAAGAACTTTTTCAAGCCTCTGATGCTTTTTTAGGACTTTCCAATATGTGCTGACAGCCTTCCTCATCTTGTGTTTGCCACTTTAAATAAGTTGTAATTAGTTTGGAGTAATTTCGCAGGCAAAGCACAGGACAATATCAACATAATGATCATCAGGCTTGTCAAACCTAAACCAAAGTCTGTATGAAGCAGGGTGTTTCTTTCTCGCTTATTTTAAATGGCATCTTTATTCTCTCTGTACATGAGCACTAAAATGTTGTTTAATTATTTACGTTTAACAAGGTTGTCAAGAGGACACGCACTTGCAGTGTGATTATTCAGGGACTTAGCTCAGACAAGGCTCATGTTTGAGGCCAAAAACTGACGTGCAGATTCAGACTTTTATTACCAGAGTCTCTCGGAGACAGCTGATCCAGGTCAGTAGCCAGGGGCATTTGTGCTCAATTAAAAAGCCAATTTCTTATCTCTCTTTAGGTATGAAGGGGAGAGTTACACATCTGACCCTTGTGACTAAATTGTAATAACTCATTCCTTATGAGTTTAGTGGGAGTGAAGCATTTTTCTGAGATGTTGTTCATTAGATTTCCCAGCAGATAACATGGGTTTTCGTGAAGAGTACACTACGCCATAAAAATGCTTCGAAAGTGACCTAAAGCATTTTCATTTTTGACCCAGACAACAGAGCAGCTTGTTGCTCTGTGTGAACTAAAAATGCTGCTTTCTTTATGCGTTTTCTAGCCCACTTCTGTCTCCCAGTGGCACTCCTTCATTTTCCAGATGAAAATGCGCTCACCTCCACAGGAGCCTAGTGCCCTCTCCTGGTAGGAAAACTGTAGGTGCAGCTCTTCTTCACTCATCTCCCTGATGAACACCTTGAGCAGGCAGCGAATCATGAACAGAGCGTTGTGGGCCTGCCAGATAAACAGCTGACTGCAGAGGAGAAACAAAAGAGGACATCACGTTCAAGGTCAAACGCAGAAGTGTGACAGAAATAAATGCTATGAAGGGAACGACTCCGTGCTGCTGGATTATGTCCAGATTTTTTTACCAAGGATTGCTTGGCTGACAGTGGATGTTTTAGCAACATGCTGCATCCTGCTGGCACTTCTAAAATAACGTCGCTTCCCCTGTTATATTGTTGTTTTTTTTTTTATGACCTTGTGTTTCTTTTTTATCTGTTCCCAATGCTTCTCTTAATTTGTACACACAAAGCACTACGGATGAAAACTGCTACAGAAATAAACTTTCTTAACTAGGACATAAGTTATTATACTGTATATTCCCACATGACAAAGAGAAGATTGGGACAAAGATGGTGAGAGACAAATGAAGGGGAAACACACACGACATGATTGGAACCATCCAGTGCAAGCCACAGTGTTTCACAACCACCAAATGCCAACATGGGGGTGTCTAATCGGACCCACTGATTGCTGATGTTCACATGCCAATTAGTTCCAGAAAAAGCTTATTTGTTTATGGGCGGAAAATCTGTTGTAAAGTGTGAGAAAATAGATTGGAGTGGACTGGGGGAAAGACGTTAAACGGAGAACGAAGAGTTCCTGCTTGAGGCATTCGGTGACAAGGGCAGTGCTGACCTCTGTAATGCCACATGTGTTGATGGTTATACCTCGACCATTTTCTCATGGGAAACAGCAACTTCTTCAGTGTCTCTCCATTGTGAAAAATACAAAAATTCCCTGCCAGCCTGGGATCTAGCAATAACTGGCCTGCACCTCCGCACAAAGAACACTAACATGCACAAGATCTTACATTACTGCTGCTGTCATCCAAGTTCCTTCCCTCCTCTGAGGTTCCCATACTCACTCTTGGCATTCTGTAGAGATTTTCAGCTCTTTGGTTCTTCCCAGGAAAATTCTCACAAGAGCACCCAAGTTCCCCGTTCTGGGATTGTTTTCAACTTGGAGGGGAGAAAAAAAAAAAGACGGAGAGAACTAATCAGGGGTAAAACATTAGCAAAAGAAAATTTCTTATTTTATAGTCTGGCATGAAAACAAGGAGAAGAAGAAAGCAAATGTTTCTTATTTTATGTAAACTCTAGAAAGTTGATATTCACTGTGACCCAAGTTTTGACCAGTAAGAAACACATATGAAGTAAATTAATATCATAGGCAACTCACTGAGGATCTTGGCGAGGGGGATGACAGCCTCTTCCAGCAACTTGGATTCACCACTGTTTCAAGAGAAAAAAGAAGAAGTTTGAAAGAAAGCGAGAAGATGCTGAAAAAATACATGCAAGAGAAAATAATTTAAGAGGAGTTAATTGCTTGTGTCATCTGCTCTCTGTTTTTATGCTAGAAAACTGCAGGATAATCAAACACTAATGACATCCAAACAGCTGCTTTTTGCAGTGACACAAATAGTTATGTAAATGATCTGTCAAGTTCAATCAATATCACGCTTTTGGCGCAGTCTGTTTTGGGGGAGTGTGATTCATTTCTGACAGTAAAACCTTCTCTGCCCTCAGGACAAAACTTTGATCATGAACCCATCAGGTTTTATGAGCCAGGACAGGCAGGACCAACTGGCTCATATCAAAACCTTTAAATTTGTAGACCTTTAAAAGTGTTAGATGAGAACATTGATACCACTCTCATGCCTGTATAATAAATATGTAGCTTCATCCAGGAGCCAGTTTGCTTAGATTAGCAAAAATATTCTCATTCAAGCTCCTCAGTTTTGAATCATTAGTGGATATAATTAATATTTCTAATATAATGTTTGTGTTTTTAATCAAGATAAACTAAAAAACTTTGGGTTTGGACTTCTTTTATTCTGACATTTAACAGTTCTAAAAAAAATTCAAGAAAGTATCGACAGCTTAAATGAATCATTAAAATAATCTTTGCAGACTAAACCTATTCTCATAGTCCTCTTTTCTCGTGCTGCCTTGAATGCATATTTGTTTATTTTATATCTTTCCGTCTTCCCCTGTGTGAAATTTAACTTAATCAGGAAAGCAAACTTCAATCATAAGAAGGATTTGATGCCTATGTACAGAAGAACCTCAGATAACAACGTTAAAGATATGAATGAATGAAGCACTGTCACAAGATAAATATTTCTCATCATTCACAGTCTAGCTGCAAGTGGGAATGCAGCATCTTTTCTGCTCAGTATTACTTACAAAGCACCTAAATATTCAACAGTCAATCTATTTTGACAGGACAGTAACACTGACAGTCACACATGGCTGTAAAGAGTTTTGCAAACATCCTGTCTAGACTTTATTGTTGGATCCTGGCTGGAATCCTGGGAGACTCTCTCATTGGAAAGGCTGTGCACCTCTTCTTTGTGCACACTGTGCACACTTCTTTAGATATAATGTGCTATAATTTTGCTATAAGGATGTAACAGATTTATTTATTGTTCTACAATACAACTCTGATGAGAGACACTCCTAGGAAATACATTTTTCACCAGGGTCCCCAATGTCTACGATTTAGGAAATTCTGCTACTGTAGTACCTCAAGTGTTTTTCCCCTCAAGACTGGCTAGCTACTTGTTCTGTTTGTTGTAAAAGTAGGGATTTAATCCAGA
>JAQNCA010000013.1:15507394-15557803 GCA_029783725.1 Acanthurus tractus
ATTTACTGGCCAATCATGTGAGCTGATGACCAGATTGGTAGGTGCCCAGAGGAAGAAAAACCTATCGCACTGACTGATGCATTCCTAATGGTGATACTTTCCTTGTTCTGTAATGACACTCCTAGAACGCTGCACAAGCTTGTGCGAATAACCACAATACCTAATTTGGTCTGAATACAGCCTGAGGGTTAGGTGGTGAGTCCCACACACAGATCTGTAATTTCACTCACTAACACACATTCAACACTGAGGATCAACCCCGTAATTTCTCCACTACAAATACATGAATAAAGGTAATGATGAAGAGGTGATGAACTGCCTGCAAGTAGTAACCAAGAGTTGATGGTTGAAAAAAAGCTTGATATCTTGTCTGCTTAGAACCAGATTTTCCTAAATAATTTTAACATGGTGAGTTATTTCAGTTAAGAAGCTGCTAAGCTGCCTATTTAGTGAAATTTGTCCAAACTCTATTAATGCATTTTGTCTATGGGAAATAATGAAGGTAAATACACTATACTTAGGCTTTATATCTGTATTGAATCTTTTATGAACATATAATATTTTCAAACATCCTTGTTACATTTTACAGTATTCACTTACCTGGTGTTGTGACAACAGCTCCCATTGGGAATCCATTACCGATGCCCTTTGCCATTGTAACCATATCAGGAATGACCTCATGACCTTGGAAACCCCAGAAGTGGCTTCCTGTTCGCCCAAATCCAGTCTGGACCTGTCAGAGCAAAATAGATCAATTTATGCACATTTTTAATTTGTAGGTGCTAAAGCAAAGGACATACACTGAAAGACACCACAGTGATTAATAAGTGCTTAATCTTGATGAACAAGTATTTTTATACAAATCAACATTGATTAAATTGTCCATCTCAAAAAATATTTGAACTGTGTACAATGTTTATCTCACCTCATCAGCAATGCAAACCCCTCCTCTCTCTCTCACAAGTTTGTAAGCTTCCTTGAGGTAGTTTTTAGGGTACTGCACAGCTCCTCCGACTCCCTGCACAAACCAAACACATTCACATGCAACAATCCCATCTAACACAAGCGCTCATCACACTGAACATGAGAAAACCATGACCATAAATGGCATACTAAAATACATTCACCCTACATTCATGACATACAGCTCATCTTATTATTCACTGAGCAATGCAATTTATCAGACAAACAAAAGCATTCATGGAATGATGACTGTAACATTTCTGCTAATACTTCACAACAGAATATTGTACCTGAATTGGTTCTCCAAAAAAAGCTGCAATTCGATTTGGGACACTTGTAGCGAACGTCTCTTTGAGCTGCGCAAGGTATTGTTCATTTGCCATGCAATGGCCTGTGGGATCAAACAAAGGAAAATCCCTCATATTAAAGCAATATGGAGGACAGCACATGTGCACAAATGGATAGAGAAGGTACGACAGCTAAGATCTACTGGCCCAGCAATTATTTAACATGCTGTTTATCCTCTTTCGATGAAAAAATATTTAGAGAAAGTTCTCTTACTCCAAGTTCAAAGGTAATTTAAAACCTACCAAAATCAGCTAACAGTGTGACACCCTAAATATATTTTTTAATTTTGACAAATTTGACACATATAATTTTTGTAAATGTAATTACCTTCTTGTTAATTAAGAAAAGGCCATGGTAACTGCCATGATACGAGTTTTGCATAAGATTTGCTTACCACGATAACAACTAAGAGCTATGTATAAGACACAGCAGCAGGGTTGTTACTGACTGATAATGATTTTCTATTTCAGTGTAGCAGCTGTTTGTTTTCTGTTAAGTCATGTATATATATGCCAAACTACAGTAATGCCCATTAGGTAGACTCTCTAGCTGAGATGCAGGATATGTAGCTAAATCTTCTGAAAGTGGTAAACAGTCAAAATAATAAAGAGAGTTAATGATCAACAGTAGGAGACTTTGAACTTTGTTCAAGCACTCCGTATCTTTTTTTTTTCTCATTTTCAGGGTTGCAAATGACCTGTTTTCCCCTCAATCCCTTTAGTCAGAATATATAAAAAAATCAAAGCATAAGTTTAAAATACACATCTCTCTCAGTTGTCACAGAGGTCCTTTCAGGGAAATAAAATTTGATAAACATATATTTATTATTTTTACCTTGGAAAAAATGGGACACTTTCAAAACAAAACCTTCCCTTTAACAAAAGATGCAGCTGTATGTGGACATAGTGCTGCCTGTAAATGCATACAAAATTAAAAAGGAACTACAATAGAAACACACACAACCTCCAGCATGAGCCATTCTTTTTACTGTGCATGAACACAACACAGTGAATGAAAGCAAGGTTAATGTTTGTTAGGGATATTGCAGAGGGGATTGCTAAATCTTACTGATAACAGCCTTGATTTTTCCGGTTCACGAGAGCAGTGGGGGTGTATTGAGCCAGTGCTGCATCTATTTGTGTACCTTGGGCACAGCTACAGTCTCTGATGGTCTGCACAGGAGAGTCCCTGCAGTGGCTTCCTCCCCATGGGCCTCTGAACACATCAGGACACATGGTCTGTTTATTGGGCAGAAACCTAGTCAGCTAGATCAACCTGACAGCAACAGTCACTCATAAGTAATACAGCACAAAAAATGCATTTTTAGCAGAACACAGCTTCACTCTGTCTTTTGTGAGATATTCATTTATCATGAATGCATGCACACTATCCATGTCCATCACCATAGCAGCTCATTATATAATTCACCCTCATTAACGTGGAAATTAAAATTTGCATTGTCAGTTGTATGATTTTCTCATGACATTCTGATACACTATTGCATACATACATTTGTGCAGCCCAAACCATTTGCAATCGGGTACTTATATGCTGCATTGGAGGTAAGACCCATGGTCTGTGGGCTGCCACCATGGTATGACCCTCTGGAAGAGAAAAATCAATTCGAAACAATTGGACATTTACATCATGGAGAACTTTTTATTAACAATCAAGTGGACACAACAATTATTTTAAATATTTCTGAGTGGGAGCTGGAATTACTAATCTTGTTTTCTGTTTCATTACTCAAATAATAAGCATTACTATTAGATAAGGATCAAAAAGTTTTCCATATTTCATACACTTCTCATGTAATTTTGGAGCACACAAGGATTTTTCTCTGAATTCATAAGAATTGTACCTGAAAGTGATGATGTCAAAGTTGCCTGTGTGAAGTCGAGCCATCAACATAGCCAGGTCGTTGGCCTCTGAGCCACTGTTAGTCAGGTATATCACCTGGACATGGACCATCAAACACTTTAATTAGAGCCTACATGTCTGTCCTGGTTCCTTCCTTCAGTTGATTAATATGAAAAAAGCGATCGAGGTACCTTTAGAGGATCTGGAAAGTAGGAAGCAAGTTTTTCACAGTACTCATGGAGAGTAGGATAGACATAGATGTTTGTAGTATGCCACAGTCTCTTCAATTGCTGCTCTGCGGCTGCAGTTACTTTCCTGTACCCAAAGATGTTAGGTATCACATTAAAGCACAGCAATGACTGAATGCACTGTTACTGATAGTACATCAGAATAAAATTTCACTGTGCAACACTGCAAAGAAAAAGGACCTTACGGGTGGCAGTGGCCCACACTGACAGTAGCAACCCCAGCAAACAGATCCAGATATCGCTTCCCATCCACATCCCACAGCCACTGCATGTGTCCCTGATGGATGAACACTGGTTTCTTATAGTAGGTAACCTTCATGGTCATGGGGTTGCAAATTTGTCTGCGGATTTCCAGCATTCGCTCTTTGGACATACCCTGGATAGAGACAATACACAGGAGAGGAGTCTCAGTAAAGAATGTTTTCCCCCAAAGTTTCTCAAGGAACTAAGCTGCGTTCATTCATCAAAGCAATTGCAGTCTGGGTGTGTACCTATGAAAATGTCACAATAAAAGACATTGACAATAAATATACTAGCATGAAATATATACTTAGTCTGAGATAACAACATTTTATGCTCACTTTTGCTGTGAATACAGAGTGCAGGGTCCAAACAGGCAAATCAAAGACAGTACATGTCATATTGGTTTTACCTTGTATTCCTCTGGTTTGAAACTGCATGGGGGCATCTCTGGGACATTTTTGTAAGAGTGACTGAAGGCTGACTTCTGACATAATGCACCTGTGAAATATTTGCAACTGAATTTCAGACAGAGAAGTAAAAGAGAGTTATTCTTTGAAGAGCTCTATGAGCCCACTGTGCTACTTGGCTTTGGATGATGAAAGTTTTACAGCCATTCATCGCTAGTATTTTAGTATCTCCATATAAAGTTATTAGTTAGTCAACAGACTTTACAAACAAAAAGAATTAAACAATTTGTAAAGAAAATAAAATGTCACTGAAATAGGATCCGATGCACTTACTTAGGTTAGCTGTTAAATTGAAATCCTGCGAACGTGTTGCATCAATAACAATACGAGTTTCAATAGATGAAAAACCTGCGGCTGATGATACTTTTGTACTTTAACGTTATATAGGATCTTAACTTCTAATAGTATATCTAAAGAGCGATTATGCTCTCTTCGTGAATATAAACTTTATGAATGTGGAGCTTCACGTTGGACTGTTGTTTCAAGACTGCATTGATTAGTTTGACCCTGGATGTCATGTTACGTAATAAATTGATAAGCGAGCATAATGTTGAATTCTCTTCAACTAGCTAACGGCTAACGCTAATTACCGCGTATGTTTGTTCATCTATGCTGAAATTGGTCAGTTTGTTTCATATTAGGTTAACAATTAACACAACTTTACTAGCTAAAGCTCTTTGACTAACAGTTTCTACTGAATGTATAAACCACATACTTGTACCGGTTGTAGCAGTGAAAGATCATAAATAGTCCATCTAAACTAGCTAGTTCAGAATTTTGCTCATCTCCATGGTAACTCACCACTCGCCGAGTGGAATTTGGACAAAACGGGCCGACAGCAGGACTGTCCAGTGAACGCAGCACCGCGGCTGCTTACACGGTATGCGACTTTAAACATGTTGAGCTATGCAGAAACAGATGGTACGCTACTGTCCTAGTACCGTCTGACACTCGGCTTCACAGACTTGCTTTCTTTCTTAAGTTTTTTTAAAAAAAGTTTTGGGGGTGGGCAGTCAGTATCCACGACCCCGATTGCACCATAAACATATATATGGATTGCACTGCTGCTACGTCACCGGATACGTGAGCACGCACACAAGTTCGTTTGTAAACAAAGTGTGACTAAATATTCCTCAAAGACCCATGTACTATCTGCATTGGTGTAATCTTTTTTTTGTTTAAAACATGAACCAAAGAGGACAACTTTTTGAGTGGCATACAACTAGTTAAAACAATATTTGTCAGAGATAAAAGTGCACGTGAGATTCAACACCTCTAAAGCCATGCATCCCCCTCATAAGGCGTGATTAGCACTGAATTTACTTTCTATATTTTAACAGGTACTGTATCTTATTGAGAATATTGCGATTTTTAAAATTTACTGTGTCACCCCCCTTTATTTATTTCTTTTTTTTAACTTTCTGTCAATCATCTCACGTGTAATACTAACAGGCATGTAAACATCAGTATATAAGACATTAAAAAAATTCAGAATAATATTATTGTGTGATGTGCATTTATTTAAGCATTATTTCTGGGAAATGATTGATGTTTCATATTGTTTTTTGTAAGGGTATCTGACTGCAAAGCTATACATAGATACATGTACATGTAAAAGAAAATGGCAATCACAGCAATTTGTCGCTGTTAAAAATAACAAATAAAGTCACTTAAGATTAGTATTGTACATGAACAAGAAAGTATCATGACATTATTTTCAGATCTAAGGAAAAAACTTTTTGTAGAAATAACTGTTTCATTTTACTATTCAGTAGATCAAACCTTTAATAAACATATACAGAAATAAATGTATATACAATCTGAATTACCTCTTTTTGAACAAATTTCAAATATGTGTGTAGACACACACAAGAAAACACACACACACACACATATATATCATATATATATATATATATATATATATATACATACAATACACATGCACATAGCTGATTTGAAGGCAAGCAGTCAAAACACGTAGTTAGGAAGTCATATATAGGTTTATCCTTCAGTGTACCACATTTGTTATACTAGTTTGTACAGCAGTATTGCACATCCACACACACCTGAGCAGAAACTGTTGAAATATGAATAGTTATTTTTATGAATATTTTTTAAATTTAAAAGGTTAAATAAGGTAAATTAAGTTAGTTGTTTCGTTGTGAGCAGCAGAGGGTGCTGCAGCTCCCTCGGTAACCTCAATCCTGCACTAATGGCGTTAAGATGTCGTGCTCTACAGTGAGCAAAGAAAATATACACATACAAAAATTGACAAAAAATAATGGCGTGTTAATGTCTGAGCTTTCTGCAAGTTTGATTTTTACACAATTATTTAACAGATGCTCATGTGCAAAATAGTATGTTTCAACATAAAGGTTCATTACATGAAACATGTGCCTCTAAATTAGATGATTAATGACAGACATGTAATCAATAATTATGGTAATATGTAGTACCCTTTAATTTTTGCAATCAGCCTAGCTCTGTTTTGAATTTAATGAAGATTATTATTCTGATCATTCAGTCAAATTCTTCTGGTCTCTCAAAATCAAAGTGTCACTCCAGCGTAATCAGTAAAAAGATGTCTCTTGTATCACATAAAAATGGAAGTTAAGCAATTTCCATAATTTTGCAACAGCAGAGAACTTGAAACCTTTTTTAATGAAGTCATCCAGCGTTGAGTGTCTTTAGGATTCGGGGTAGGGGTTTGGTCTTGGAAAATCCCTGTTAAGCATAAGGGGAATCTAGTGAGTCTGTAGCGTGCACATGATTGCAGTGTCAACATAACCATTTGTGGCTGGGATTGTTTTGTCCTGTATTGGAATAACAGTGTGAACGCAGCCTGTAGGCTTTTGTGTAGTGGTAGCTGTGGAGCAGGTTTCTCTCACTCCATTGGCTTCCTGTTGATCACAGCTGTCTTCCTGCATCACGTTTCTCTGAAGCAGCAGCATGTTGTCTCTGTCCACCCCCTTTACCTTGCTATAGTCCTCCCCCTGAGACATCTGGGCGCTGCCTTCAATAAGGGCACGGCCAGACAAAACAGGCTGCAGAAGCACCATGTCTTCCTCGTTAACCCTCTGGACCTCCACGTACTCAGCAGACCGGAGAGCGGGAGAGTGCAGCCCACTGGGTGCTTGCTTGTGGCCGATCCTGGAGATGTTTACATCGCTGTGGGCCTGGAGTTGCTGTTGAACCTGCATTTGTGGATGGAGCACATGTTGTTGCTTGTCACTCAAGCAGAAGTCTAAGTAGCTCGATCCGAGAGTCTCCCTGGTGTTGTCGCCAGGCTTAGTGAGGTATGGAGATGTAGAGCCTGAGGGGAACAGGCTGTCAGAGAGGTAGTGCTGTTTGGTCATTTCAAGTGAGCTTTGCTGGTTCAGTGGGCTCGAGTTGTACTGGGGCAATGGAGAAAACACAGACGGCCAGGTCTTCACCCTCCCACTGGACATGTCAGGACCAAAGGGCAATCCTTCCTTTTTCCAGTCCTTCTGGTGCCTCTGTACTTCCATTCCCATTCTCTCCTCATCTCTTTGCCTCTCTTCTCCTTGCTTTGTCTCTCCACATTTATCCATCAGCAGAGTGTGGCTGTCGCAGCTACCATGGCCAGAGTCGTTGTCAGAACTGGAGCTGTCAGATTTGAGGCAACCATCGTGTAGATCCTTGCTTTCACTTAGCATCAGCTCCCGCTCCTCTGGTATATACACCTGTAAGTACTCAACCAGCAGGTCCTCATAGTTAGATGATGTGGTTGGGGGGAAGTCAGACACCACCAGTGAACTGAAGACCTCGTCAGACTTGCCATTCTACGTACAGAGAAGACAATTTAGTTTTTTTGAGACTATCAGGCAGAAGTCATCTTTCCCGCTCTGTTGCTATGTTACTACTTTACCTTGAGAAGTTGCTCATCAAATCCCTTGATTTTAGGACCAGGGACTGGTGGCAGAATGCAATGCTTGAGACTGCATACATAAAAAAAAGAAAAAGAAATCCATTCAGGGCTTGTGAACAGCAGATGCAAATCAATAAATATGAGGCAATAATAAAAAAAAAAAATCAATATTAAACCCAGAGTGGCAGCACTTAAATAAACCCTTTTGTTTTATGATCATAAGTTAACTTATCACCTCATGGCAAGACATTAGATTCTCATAATCTAGCTTCATTATCTTGCAATAACAAAGTGATTATTTAGTTGCCATAAACAGGAAATAATAAAAATTAAAGTTACTGTAAAAGGCAGTGACATAGTTACTATCCTATGATGGCTTATTCACTTAACTTCTTATCTATATATTTAAAAACACAGCTCCTTTAGGCATGTGCAATACATAAAATGTAATGTTTTGATATAAAAATGAAAAAATAAAAGTCATGATTGTTTTACCTGTGGCTGTTCACGTGTAGCAACCATGTGAAGATGAGGAAGATGAAGGCAGAAAAAACAGTGATGAGGATCCACATTGATTTCTCCCGATTGAAATCTATAGGACACAGAACCACAACATGAGAACTTCGACACAACACCAAACCTTTCACTACTGTCCTTTTTTCTATTTATTCCTATTTTAAAAAGCTTAATTAATGTCTACTTATTCATCCTGGTTTTATCCTGTTATCCTTACTTATAGGAAAAATTCCAATTCTGAAATTAAATTTTGTCTTTAAGTTTACAAAAAACTGACATAGCTTTTACATAAGGCTGTTCAATACGTGACTGGAGTCAGGATAAAATCAGCTTAGATTAGCATAAAGACTGGAAACCTTTAGACAAACCCAGAATTTCCCACAGTTTTCAGTTTTTATGCTAAGCTAAGCCAAAATCCCAGCTACTCTATTACTTATTTCTTTAATGTAGCACTCTATTTTATAAAAACAAGTACATCATATATGTATAGTGCAGTGAACTGTGGATAATTATTGGTAGATGTCTTACAGTCAGGGACTTTGATGTAGGTAGCGGAACTCCATTCACTCCAAAAGCCATGATATGGCTTACAGCGCACCTGCACAATGTACGTGCCACCTGACCTCAGGCTATAAATGTTAAACATCTTCTGCTGGCCTGCAAGGTGCATCTGCAAATACAACATAAACATGAGCTGTTAAGCACAGTCCAGATAAATAAGACAAGATAATATTTTATTTACGTTTATGTGGAAATCAATGGGAAACAATCCCTGGTGGAAATGTCCTATTCTGTCAATACACTGGGCAACCTCAGGGTCTGAAAACATTAGTCAATAAGGTAGATCCTCACATGGCCTCTTGGGGCTGGCTTCAAAGGTGAGTAAATCCTCATACAGCCTAATGTTAAACCGCTTAACTTTACAGCAGACGTATACATGTTTACAGCTACGGCCACAATGCAAAACACAAAGCTTCAGTACGGCCCTCAATGAATCAATGGGTCACATCACAGTGGTTCCATCCATTATACATGACACTGTCTATGATCAATATCCGCTAAGAGGTTAGAGGTTAATTAAAGTCAAATGCAGAACAGCACTCCAGGGTTTATTTAGTGTCCTGGTTATTAACTAGTTCACTAACATGAGGTTTAAAATCAGGTTAGATAGAGACAAACAAATATTTGATTTACGTACCTCCCAGTCATTTTCCTCCTCCAACCTGACGCGGATCTCGTAAATCAGAGTGATCCAACCGGAGCGGGTGTCAGCCTTGTGTGGTGGTTCCCATGACACCCGGAGGAAGGGCCAGCCCTTGTCTTCCAATACAGTCACCTCAACCTTCTCTGGAGGGTTAGGCTTGACTGGAGAGGAAGAGAGAACATGTGAATAAAACAGAGAATGGTTTTTTTTGTGTGTGTGACGAAGAGAAAGAAAGAGGAAAAATAGTTTAAGTAAATAATGCCGTTCATCACGGTAACACAACATAGGGGCCAGCTGTGACTGCGGACGGCTGCGGACGGCATCAGGCCAAACCACATGAGTGCATCCATGTTTTTTTGTCAATGTAATGGTAAACCAATGCACATTTCCAGTTGATAAATACCGTCATCCCAGGAGTGACTTTACAAATATTTGCAGTGGTAGAGATAAAAATGAATGTTTAGACTCTATCTTATCCTCTTGGAGACAGTTCAATGACGATTGTGAGGTAAAGTAAGAAAAACAAGTCTGAAGCAAAGATACTGCTTGGGACTGAAAACCAAAACAGGGCAATGCAACTCTGGAGAAAAAGGGAAGAAGAGCACTTTCAGATAAGCCACCTTAATGATATAAAGATCTGTCCAGTATGGTATATGTGGTAGGTCGGTATATGCTGTAGTGATTTTACATTAACTAGAGTCTGTTTTGTCTGTTATTAATGAGGAAGACGTCAGTTGGTGCAACAGTGTGGCAGTTCATGTGATTTTAATCATTTTTGGAGAAACAATTTAGGCCCATGGTAGGGAGGAATAACTTGTATTATTATTTGGCTCCACAGGCAATACTTGTTTGTAAATTGTAATTCTTGGTCTTTCTATGTGATTCAAAGAAAATAAGAAAAATACATGTAAAGTTATTCAAAATCTTCTTTACCGATTCGATCATAATAAACATCCGTGCAGCAGGATGACAAAATAATTTTCTAATTCCACTGCTTTGGAAATGGTGACCTTCAGTGAGCAGTTCCAGTTGGGTTAGGAGGAGGGTTAGCACACTCACAGTGCATTAGCCCCGGTCTAACCCAGTTTGCCACTGAGCAGCTGCGTGAGTGTGCACTAAAATACACTTTTTTTAATCCTGATGGGGGAATTGTGTCTCAGACATCACAACAAAACACAAGAACAAATACAATCCAAAAACACACAGAAGAAGCACACATTTCCTCACCGATGTACATCACATCTATATCCACGGGGTCAGAGAAGGTGCTGCCCAGAGAGTTGGTGGCCACCACGGTGATGTTGTAGTTGACCCAGATGGACGTGTCATTCTTGTTAAAGAAGCAGGAGTTCTTTCCAGCAGTGTGGTAGTCTGGACACTCACTAATTGTCTCAGAGCTGAGAGACAACAGGAGGGGAACAGCATGTAATTGCATGTGTGTGTGTGTGTGTGTGTTTGTGTCTGTGTGTGTGTCTGTAACAGTTCTAAGGAACAGCATGCATTGCTCACGCCACATTATTCAGAAACGGTGTAAACGTGTTTGCGTGACAAGTGAGACAAACAGGAACAGAAAGTAATTGCAAGATAAACAAGGATAGATGAACGCAGATAGAAATGGAAGAGAAAAGCTCTGAGGCCATTGTGCTTAAAGGTTGATAATGAGCAAATTCAAATGTGTTTCTGCATTTAACAAGAGGTCACTCACTTTTCTTTGCGGTAGTACAGGGCATAGGTGGTGGGCAGCCCCCCATCAGGACCCGGCTCCCACCAGCAGGTAAAAGTCTCCTTTTCAGGAGAACGACATCTGGTCAGTGTGGGCTTTCCTGGGGGGCTGTAGCCTAGAAACAAAGAGGGAAAATTGGAAATGAGGGCGAGTTTATACCATCCGAAGTGTGTATTTTATAGAAAATAAGAATAAACAACAACAGATGCGAACTCTATATAATGTCCACAGATAAACAGCACTATTACTTACTGCCTACTTTCTGTATCACCTCACAGATGTGTTAACTCAGGAACCTAAAAAGAAACAGATTACGTTTGTAGGCTGGCTGCATTCAAACACTTACGCGTTCCCTCTGCATGAGGCATGAAGAACAGCAGCAACAACAGCAGGATGTCCTCCACAGCTATCTTCATCATGGCACCACAAAGCCTCCTCTGAAGGATGGAGAGGGAAACAAACAAAGAAAGGTGAGTATGTGGGTGAACAAAAAAATCATGTTTGATGACCTATATGTCTTGTATTGAGTCACAACATGCTTGCACGCTCGCTGTAATTATGTTTTCTTACTGCTAAATACCCACAACAGTGTAGTCATACATGCATAAGTACACATAATCAAAGTGCCTGAAGACATAATCAGGAAGAAACAACACAGAAGTGTGTAATCCACAGATGAACAGGAAAAAAAATAAGATAAATTATAATTACTTTAACAAAAAGCAATCTGTCTGAGATGTTTGATTACAGAATCTTGTCATTCAACTTAACTTACAGAAAGCCCATAACCTAAACAGGCATATAGAGGTATTACAATTGCTCTAAATCTGACCACAGATCCCTAAATGTGATGAACTGAAAGAAAAAAACGTCTTCTAGAGAGAATGTATGCTGTTTCACTAAGGATTAAAAAACATCCTCTCTGTTACTCTCTACCTCCACCAGCTGGCACATAACTGATTGCGTAATCTGAGTCCTGCCTCCAGAGCACAGACACACACAGCGGGGATGCTGGTTTGCATCGGTGCCGCTCACAACTTGGGAATCTGTATTTCCCTTGCCATGTGCAGATGTTTGGGTTATTACTCGACATGACCCTCATCCCCTAACCCACTGAGAGGGCATGGAGGGAGAGAAAACAGGGGGAGGGGAGATGATATGGAGGTTACATAGAAGGGAGAGCTGCTGTCGCATCAGTGAAAACGACGAGCTGGCAAAGAGCCCATCCCCTCACATGCTGTCTCACATGCTTTCACTCTTTCCTCTGATGGCGATGAGCTGTTGCTGTTAGTTGAGGATTAAACACTTTGTATGTACTGATGAATGTTAACATTCTCAGAAATAAGCTTTTGAAACTGTTAAATCTTACTATGTGTAAGAATATGCTCCAAAAAAAAATTGCGAAACAAATGAAAAAACAACGTGATAATCTAACAGAGTGCTTTTTTAAATGTTCCAAATGTGACTCTTATTTGCATGTGGCAAAACAAAACAATAAGTTTCTGCAAAATCGCATGATGGCACTAAAAGGTTCCAATTAATGAGAAGTGCAGTGACAATTTGAAATTCTTATTCCAGTTACTTATTTAAGACAGTCAGAAGTCACTTATCTTTGAGAAAAATATTAAAGCTTGAAGGGGAAACTCTTTAATTTTTCTCCAAAATGTTATTATTTTGATATTCTTACTGCTCTCTCACTGGCTGATGATGTGCAGTTCCTTGCTGACATGAACAAAACATGATAAAAACTGAAGTGATATTTACAGTATGAGAACGTCAACCCAACAACAAACCAAAGTGAAATATCACAACAAAGACAACTTTCGACATGCAGAGGCTCCTGATTTACTACTTTTATATTTCTGACAAGTATTTTGCTGACTTGACACAATAAGCATTTGACAGTGTGCACCCGCAGGTAAACTCTACTTTGATAACATGCTGCTAGACTACTGAGCAGCGTGGCTGCCTAGACATGTGTTGTCATTTTATGTTAGTAATAGACTTACCTATATGTAACTAACACAATAATCTTTTGCCCCCGGGATGATCTACTTTTGCAGTACCTTCTCAGGCACCTCATTTTAAGACGGACACACTTCCCTACTGTCACAAAGACTTCCGGCAATTGACTGTTATAAACTCTTCTTTATGGTGCCTTAATTTCAATAACGTCACCATGATCTGATAATTGGCATTAAGGTCAAGGCACTGGATTAGCCTCCTGCTGCATATAGCCTTCTTACGTAACCAGTAGCCCAAACTGAATAAGCTGCTAAGCTGGGAAAGTGCAGAGCAACAGTGCAAAGCTTTTCCCTCACAAATAATATTCGTCTGGATGTTAACTTTTAAGTATATGATTTGAATTCTGAGGACAGTTTCTCTTTTAATGTACCTTTCTTTTCTTTTCTTTTCTTTCACTTTCACCTTAAGAGCACTTTGCCCCATCTTACTTGTTAAACTGTTAATCTGTCCACATTTATAATCATCAGTGAAAACAAATGTACTTAAAGCTGCTTGCTTGCTGGCCCACTGCCCTGCAGTTGTATGAAGGTTTAAATGCATCAGTAAGGTCATCGTGAGGCGAAAACCAAAAATCAGCCTTTTAACCATAAATAATTCACTACTGTATCCGTCAGCGGCCTCTCAATATCAAAAGGTGAGGAGAGGACGTGTCAGGTGACGCATCGAGGTAAAAGTGTGAGCCGTTAAGCAAGATCATCCCCTCAGGCATGCCTGTGCAACAGGCCGCCGTTGCAAAAGTCATGAATAAGGAATGTTAGGTTCTCGTGAGGGGTCACAGCACTCTCAAGAACACTGAAAGACAAAGTTGAGCAGCACAGCAGCAGAGCTACAGCAGTCTCACCTTCTGGACTCCCACAGAGTAAATAATACAGCCTCAATTATACACCACACAATCACATGTCTTTATTTAGTATTAACTCACACTTAGCATGCAAAACAAGTTCAAGTTCAAGAGTCAAGGAAACAGCGCTTGACTATTCTGACTTTTTAGGAACTATGGCTTCACATCATGTAGATAATCAGATTTGACATGTCAAAAATGTGGCTCATCATTTTTAGATTAACAATCACTGATCTGCCCTCTTATCAGAAAATATAGCTATCATACATTACATTCTGGCCAGTAGTTGTACAGCTGAGGTGAAGAAATGTGTAAAACAGATTCTAGGGATCACTCGCACTGCTTTCATATCAAATCCTTGACCTGAACTCCTGAGCTGCTCAGACTGGAACAGACTAAACACTTCCCAGTACTGTAAAAAACCAGCAACAACTTTCTAGGAACTATTGCTTTTCTGATGAGGGTGTTAAAAGAGCAAAGGAAAACCAAAAACAAGAGGTGGCGCCTGAAGTTACTGAGTAAATTTCAAGGCAATTAAACAGTTTTCAAGGAGATAACACTTGATTTTCATGACTCCATGGTTTCTGACTGACTGTCACATTCAGGACAAACTTTTTGTCATACTATTAATGAGGATAAACTGCACCGATGGCAAATCTTAGTGAAATGACAAACAGATTCTGGAGACTGCAAGAGTGGACTTGCACTAACGAGAGTCTGTAGAGTTTAAATTTGGTCTCTTATTTAAAGTGTACACTGTAGACTGAGACAAGCAATGTAATTGTTAGAGCCCACTTTAATTTCAGTTGATATGTTAAGGCGTAGTTCTTTGACAAATGTAATTCTCCATCTTTTCTCCATAATTTACAATGTAATCTCAAACACATGAGTCAAACTACATTTTAATATATGGGTAGGGTTCTAGATAAACAAAAACTAAATATAAAATACAACATTGTATAGTTTCGCACTCACAGGTACATAAATAGCACGTGAGGGTTTGGTGGTGCTAATTTACACGGAAGGAGCGTCACGCATGTTTTCGCATAAGTAAATAAACTGTGTACTGGGATAATCAGAGTACATTTACGAGAAGAATAAAGTTGTCATGACACCTTTAATAAGCCTGGCTCTAACTCTCAACCAAATAAAGCAAACCATAAAAAACTTAACATCCTTGTGAACGACACATCCTATGTTCCTGCTACAGTATCTGCAACACTGTGAATGTGTCGCCTGGACAGCATGAACTCTCTGCCCTGCTGTATTTTCTCATGAACTCACACAGTTTAGGGTCTTGAAGTTAGGAAATGGTATTAGGCCCCAAAAGCTCACTTTGACTCCTGTGTTCGAGAGAAAGGAGCAATATTTTATCAAGTGACACATTAACCTGCTGAAGCTGCAGCTGTTTGTTTTTAAAAGGTGAAATGATTTAATTTTTTACTTTCTCCAGATGAAAATGGCATGTATTGGATGAATCTGATGACGGTGGTTCTGCCAAGATTTAATTGCAGCTGCAGGCTTTTCTGCAAAACTTCCATCTGGTTTATTCTTTAGTAAATAAAAACACTGAGCCAAAGAGCTGGGCTGTGTATGTATGAGGGCAAAGGCAAGAAGGCGGAATTAACACTTCTTTGGTTGTTTTGTTTGGACAAAATTAAGAAAAGTGCACTGGTTAGTAATTACATCAGAAAACACCCCTGGTCATAAAGCTGAAAAAAGGAGTTTATTATAATGACATATGCAAAGATTGTGGGTGCTATTTCACTCAGTGCTACTATTTCATAAATGTGGGCTGATGTCATACAAATAGACATGTACAGGGAATACTCATGGCGAACTTTCTCTTGTATCACATGAGCTTTAGTTTGTATTTTCAGTGGCTGCAAATAAAAGTCAAAATCCAACACTACCTCTACTAATAAAAAGTTGAATAACTTTTAATACAACCTTTAATTTCTGCCATAAAATAATTTTAAAAAACAGGAACAAGCAATGTATTGCTTTCAAACGACTTTCTAAAAAACTTCCTGGATAGATCTTAATGCTTCAGTCAGGCCGTGTGACCTAATATTTACAGCTGAACTTAGCATGCAATATCCAGCACAGACTATATAAAGCCCTGGTGCAGGACTAACAGCGGAAAGAGTCAGTAAGCTGCAGCCACCTGAAATTGTAATCCTGTATTGAGTTGATCAGCTTGGTGCTATAAAGGCTCTCTCTTCCGAAACTGACCATGAGGAGGAGGAGGAGCAGGTCATGACAATGGAAATCCTATTACACTGCTGACAGACACCCCGACATCATCCACACAGGCACAAGGAAACAACCTGCCAATCAGTCAGCTGTCAACCAGGCAAAAATGTCATCATCAAAAGAGAATAATCACAGGAATTTGCTCTAAAGTCATATTGTAGGAGTCAATATAAAACTCCACTCGCCCGTCATTGGCCATAGATGAGGTTACATAGACATAATGTGTGAACTGATTCAGAGATAACTTCTTATAATAACCTGTGACTGATTATCACAGTTGATAATATTGGTATTTGTTCCGTTTAATGTTATAAATTAGTCACCATGTGCAAGTCCACCACAATTTATTTTAAAAAAGCTGCAGTGACAAAATGACTTGAATGACTCACATGATCTGAAAACTTTCTACAGCTCTCAGATATTCATCCATGAACGAATAGTCTATTTAAATCAGTGAAATCAATAGCTACTCACTGTCTAAAACCTTTTTAAAATCAACATTGTAGGATGTTTTACATGATTGTTTGCATAGAAACATACGCAAACACACATTGTGAGAAAATCATGATGGCAATACAACTATAAGTCCTTCCTCATTCAGTCTGGTGTTATCTGCTCACTCAAACAGCTTGCAAAGTGCATTAAACAGTGCATTATAGTGCTATTTAATACGCTACATGACCACGATGGGCGCCTATCAAAAGGCCCATCAAATGCAACTTGCACACTTTGCCCTTTCTAAATGCAGTGGATCTCTGCATGCTGCCTGCGTTAACGTCCATCCATATCGGTCCTGATGAGACAAACTGTATCTAATGACAAGTAAACCTGTCTTACCAGCAGCTGGCAGGAGTTCTCAGTCTCTCCCTCCGTGCCGCGGCCGTGCTGAGTCTGCCGACGGTTCCCAAAAGCAACAAACTTACCGGCTTGTGTAAGTGGTTTACCGCGGTGGCCGCTGACAAGGGCACACGCATTACCGGCCGTCCAGACAGCGAGGAAATCGCAGCATCCACCGTCCTCCCCGCTGTGATCTTAGGGAGGGCGGGGCAGAGGAGGCCGGCCCACTTTCAGCCTCTCGTGATAAACTCCGCCCACAGATTAGTGTTTCCACTACAGAGCGGAGTTCCGAGGAGACACAGACATGCTGGATGCGTTTGACATCCAGCAGCAAAAGTTTCTCAAAGGAAAGAGGACAGAGAAAGGGGAAAAGGACTGGTAGCTTTAATTTGTTCAGTGTAAAAATATCCCCATGCTGATGTAGTTTGTGCCCGAATTACTTGATTCATGTGACTTAATATTACATTTCATTCTCTCTCTATCTCTGTCTCTTTATCTCCCTCCCTGTGTGTGTGTGTGTGTGTGTAACAGGAAGGGATTGATTGAGTTACAATCCATGGTTGTGGTTGATGGTTGAGTTAATTCTCCAGGAAATTAATGACAGTCGATGAAAAAGCGTAAATTGAAATCCTTTCTTTCAGGAGTTTCTTTCAATAGTCCAAAACTCAAAATTATTAAAAATGTCTTAATAATAAAAAAAGAAAATCAAAGGCAGCAAATATAGCATCTCATCACATTTGAGAAATTAGAACCATAAAACATTTTTGCATTGAAACAGATCAAATGATTATCGAATTCATGCCTGATTATTACTGACTAATTGATTCATACACTTACATTAATTCAGGCCATTTTGTATAAATAGACTTGAAACATATTGTAGAAACACTTGATATGGTTGGTAATCTCAATTTGTGATGTAACAAGTGACTAAAGCTGTCAAATAATTCTAGCGTTGAAAAAGCAACTATATTTCCCTCTGAGATCAAGTGGCGTTTAAGTAAAAATAGTAAAGAAAAGATTCAAGGTTTGTGTATAACAACTTGTGGTTGCAATAAAGCACAGTGCTCCATAGAAGCCTTATCTGTTAATTATAAAGAGTTGCCCTCAACTACGAAAACAGACCTAAAAATATTGTCCTGTACACCAAAACACTGAGTCCCTGCTGTGTATATTTACATTGCATATAAAAATGTGCATCCTGTGGGACCTCTGCTAGAAAATAAGTCACCTCAGGACAACACGTGGTCCACTTTGCTGCTACCTTGGTGACTTTTATCCATTCTACATATGAACAAATATTGTAAATCACTTAGTGTCCATGAAAACGCTTTTTCCTGCTAAAGCGCTGTTTAACCTTTCACTGCTTCCTCTTACCAGGAGATGTAAACATAGTAAGATCTCCCAGCATTTGACATCCCTCTCTCCCACGATCTGTCCCCAACTCACTCAGGCATATTTATGCTTTAATATGTGAGTTCATCTCTACTTAATCAGTTAAAATACTAAAAGGATTTATGATCAATTTTATGTAGATTTTAATCATATGACAGCAAAAAGTCATATTATACTTTTAAGGAAACAAAAATAACGTGGAAGAAAATTACAGCTTGTTTTGATTTACAACAGAACATAACCTTTACCACGGTGTTTCTGTTCAGAAGGCTACGTATCTCTCTGTGTTAAAGCAAAAAGATAGAAAATAGGGCATACTTAGGGCAGAATTAGACTAAACGGGTCGAGATAAAGGATGTGTTGATGTGTGAATGGCACCTGCAATAAAACATGAGGTGACCATTAACTCTGTGTGAAAAACACTAATTCAGTCTGCAGATTCACAAAGAGAAGACTTTAAAAGATCAGAAATTTTAGCTGTTGATAATTCACAAAGGTGAAATTGTTTCAGATATTTTTTTAGGGATCTTTTGGGATCTATCTCTGTATCCGATCATTGTATCCTGAGCCGAACTTCCTTTTTGCTCATTGTGTTTACTTGGAAGCCACACCTACAGAGATCTAACAGACCCAGACACAAACACACATGTGCTTTCATGACCAAGATGTGGGTTGACAAAATGGAAATTCCTGGAAAGTTGGAATGATACAGACAACAGTGGGATGAAAATGCAAACTATTTTCAAGGGTACTCATATAAGGACATTTGTAGGAAATTAAAAGTCATGTAAGCATTATTTCGATATTAAATGTAATACTGTATTGGCTTCTATCCAAAATCTTGCAAAATAAGTGCGATTTAAGTATCAATGAACAAAAAATTTAATAGAAGTATAATATTGCAAAAAATGCAGGTAAAATATGAGAACCTCAAGAGTGCACCTTGGAATATCACTTGAGTAAAAGTACTTGGTGACATTTAAAGCCAACAGAAACAAACTTGTGCTTGACATGCTCTTTTATTGAGGGACATTCCTCCTGTCTGCATCATCTCAGTGATTTTTATTCAATTTTGTTTAAACATTTTATGTTTTTCAAAAGAAATCCACAAAAAACAACAACAGCATACTTATATGTACTATATTCAGACTAGCTTATGGATGAATATTCTCATTAATGTCTGCAATAAATGTAGTTATAAGTAATCATAGAAAAGTTGAAGATGAGTTGAACCAAGCATTTGGACGGAGTGAATGTTGGCTTGTATCAAGAGTGGCTTGGGAAATCTATGCCCCCACCCCGTTTTAGCTCTACTTAGAAGCAATAATGTTATATAATATGGCCATCTGCTCTTCACATTGATTTAAAAGTCCCATAATGCGACATAGCTATGCTGAATGCCAGTGAATATTTGAACAAAGATGCATTTGATGAAACCCTTAGATGTAGATGAATTTCAAATTGCAGATTATAATTTTCTCTGTCAGTCACAATAAACGTTCTTGTGTTGGGGGAGTGCGTGCACGCGGTGGACGTGTGCTGGCATTTTGGTATGACCGCTTGCATGCTTGTACTTGCCCGCTGCACGAGAGGAAGACTGATGCACGACCTGCAGGCAGAGGTGGAGGGCTGAGGTTCATCTCTTCTCCTGCACATACAGCGTGTAATTTCGGTGTGTGTCCATGTGGCATTTGTGCATCAGTCACTGACTGACTGTACATCTGAAATAAGTCGGCTTTAGGGACAAACGAGTGATCACGACTATGCAGTGACATCTAGCGTCGCTTTGGGGAGCTGGTTTGACGGAGTAATTATTGTAACGGAATTTCTCACGTGTATCGAAACTCAGACCAGGATACATTCTTGAAAGAGTAACTATTACTAACATGCTATGATGTGATTTTGACTTAAAAAAAAAGGGAGAAAGAAAGAAAATGAATAAAGGAAATAAAAAAGACAGAAAGAAAGAAGGAAAGAAAGAAAGAAAGAAAGGCAAACAATAATTGAGTCAAATTTTTTACAATCGCTACATATGTTTTCTGAATGTGTCTTAGGAGGAGTTATCAATAGTCTAGTGAGTAGAAAGCAGGCGATAGGATGCCCATGAAAGGGATTTATCAGACAAAGCAAACAAACATATATTAACTTGTCTCTTAATATGTTAACCAGTTATATGGGAATCAAATTCTGTTTTTACTGCACGTCTAACTGCCTTATAACTGCAAAAACTGTAAAGAGTTATCTTATAGATGATAAGGATTTTTACTGCATATTTGGTTGCACAGAGGAGTAGCCAACACACATGTATTATTTCCTTGAACAGAAATACTTTCCTGTCGAAGGTTGAGGTAAGTTTCATTTTCCCAGGTTGACTTTTTAACTTGTGCGGTTGCAACGACCTATATTCGTGATACGGTTCATCAGTTTGGCCTAATCTGCTACTTTCTGTGAATGTAGCCTGGGATTGGCTGTGCGATTCAAGCCCCGCCCCTAACATGTACGCGCCCAGGCGATGAACGGCAATGACCACCACCTTCATTAGCCAGTTTGGCTGGAAATTGCGATAAAATACATTATATAGATACATGACAAGTTCAAAAATGTTAATCACAGTTTATCTGTTAGATGCAGCCAGATAAACCCTTAATAAAAGGAAAAAACAACATCAGTCGACACACCCCAGCTCCACGCCCACTGAGTATTTCATTGGCTAGTGATGGCCCTCGGGGAATTTACAACGCATTTTATTGGTTGTTGTGGACAGCAATCACGTTTAATCGGCCCATGATTGGGTAAACTCTTAGAAGGAAGTCAAGTGTCAAAACGTTTCGGGGATAAGCTCGGAGTTGACAAAAGCGATCTGTCTCAGTTGAAACATTCTGGACACAGTTCTTTTTTTTTCAAATTTCCAATTTGTGTCTTGGCTGGAGCACGCTGGCAAGGATTACGTTATCCGGCTGCAAACCAAACCCCCGTGCTGAGCGAAGGACTTGGTCTCTCCGTGTACATTAACGTACCACCACCGCACGGCTGAGAGGAAAGTGGGACTTTATTGTTCAAGGCTAGCTAGCTAGCTTTGCCAAGCGGCTTGTTTTTGTGTGTGTAGCAAGGACCGCAGACTATATGGCTGCGACTTACGAGCCAATATATGGACTTTCAGAAGACGAGGTAAGCTTTAATTTTCTAGAGCCTTTATCATGTTGCAAGGAAGGTTCTAAAAATTATGTATCTTTTATAGTGATTTCAGCCTTAGATATCGTTAGCTAAGTGAACGCCAGCGTTAGCTGATAGTCGGGCTAATAACCCCTCAGCCACGGTAACATTCCATAGTAATGTTCAGGCAGCTGTCAAATTCCTGCCCCCCCGCCTGCCCGTCCATCAGTTTACTTACCGTAATATCAGCTTCTACTGCCCCACTTCGCCTCAGGGTATTGAAATTAAACCGTTCATTTCGATCGGGCAAGCTAATAGCCTCACCATATCCTCTACTTAAATTAATGTATGAACGACTTGTAGCTTGACTAGTGCGCTAACTCAAAGTGCGCTAATGGAGAACAAGTGGAGGGAGGAGAACTTGATCAATTTCTTGGGTGCAGGCTAGATGGTGTCCCCACTTTGTCATACTTGAACACTTCCTCTTGTCTGAAATCAAAGCTGTTTAGTGGTGAGCTGACCACTGAACGAGTTTGAAGACTGAGGCTGAGGCATGTACGTCTTGCACAGTCAATTGAGGTCGATATTTACCTTAGTAGTGAACTCTGTGTCGTCTTTGACATTCAGACATATATCAGTACAGTGTAAAGCAATGATATATTGCAGACGGTGTTTTACACGGCAACACGATCGTCACGAGTCATTGAGTGACAAAGTAATTTGCTAACCGAGCAGCTGTCATATCATGCCAACTACCTATTAGGCATTACCGATGAAATCAGAAATAGTAAGACAGGGGATTTTTGAATTATCTGAAGGGATGACTAAAAATAATTCTTTTCTGTCTTCAAAGTTCTGAGATTAAAGTAGGGGCGTGACTCTGATTGTTGAGTTTGTCATTTGCTTTCATCAGTATGTTAGACGGTCTCATTTTGGCCGAGATTCAGGAGAGTTGAGCTAAACGATCTGCAAGAATGTCAAATATCACGATATTTTTGAAATACCTCAATTTCTTCGATCTCGATATTGCCACAGTGTTATAGTCATGATTGTTTTTGCTTTCAGAAATATTACTACAATTACATTTTTGATAAATAATCATCGGTAATGTGGACATAATGACTAAGTACGTAAGGCAAATGCTGAAACAGTCTCCTTATCTCAGAAAATTACATCACTCTATTGTAATGCAGCCTTCAACATCAGGAGAGGATTGTAAAACACTTCCATACTATGATATAACAGTATCCCAAATCTAGGGCATCTAGTCTCATATCAAGATATAACTGTAATATTGATATGTTGCCCAGCCCTACAGGAAAGGTTTGCATGTGGCTTTTTATATGTCAGTTTAGAGGACATATGTCCTGGCGGATGCTATACAGCAGATCACTTAAAAGTGGAAAAAGAAATCTTAAAACTGTGAAACGTGTATTTTTGAAATTTAAAATTTTTTCTCAGATTGAAACATATAATAATAAACTTTCCTTCACGGGCTGTGGGCATTCTAACTCAGCCAGTGTTTGTGTTTTCTTGAGGAGGTTACCCATTTCACTTTTCATAGCTCTTTATGCTCTGTCAGTTATTATGGGAGGCTGGGGGGGGGGCATGCTTGTAAAAATAATTTTCACACACCGCAACACAAGGGACTCTGGATCGGTGGGCTAGTTTTTGGTTAATTGTCACCCTGTTACAGACATTAAATTCCATCATGAAACCTCACCAAAAAATGATTAAAGATTATTGTAAGTCTGCATTCCATGAGACATTTCCCGTGACCAAAAGCTAAATTGTCAAAAATGCTACATTTTCTGAACAACACTATGGTCTAAGGTGACAGCTTTGTGTGCCTAGGGTTCCTCCTGCACTACACTCTTTGCTTCATTCTCCAGCACTTGTCATATATAAATGAAGAGGAAGCAGAGTGTCAGTGGTTTTACTTTAGACTCAGTTTTCAAGTTACAGTGAAGTAGAGGATGTGATGCTGTAAGCCAAACATATAAGGTGGTTTAACTGTACCTGCAGTTTCTTATACAATAATTAATGTAATGGTCATAAAACGTAGAGATAGGCTTTCCTCTAGATCGTTAAGATTGATGAGCTAACATGTCACTGAGTCTTTACATTTTGTATTATTTTATTGCTTTATATATGTCTTTTCTCTGCAAGATTTTCATATCAGCTCATGTAGCTCAGCTTATGAAAAATGCCAGGTTCTAAGTGTTGGTGTCTGTCATGACTGAAAGCTTTTCAAATCCAACTCACTGAATTTTTGGGTCAGGGGTATTGACATAAAAAAGGCAGGTTAGTATTGAAGCCAGCAGCTTGAAATGTTTGAAGTGGCTTCAATATAACGCTATGAGATATCTCTTCCGCAATTGATTAAATGTTTTGATCCATCATCTCTTTCTTCTGCAGCATGAAACGAGAGTGCTGCGGGTTAAGGTCGTTGCAGGAATTGATCTGGCGAAGAAGGACATCATCGGAGCCAGGTGAGCAATACAGGATTTTCTGCACATCTGAAGATGCTGTTTTCATCAGCTGTTTCTTAGTTGTTACAGTGTCATGCCACTTTCATGTCTTTGTTATGAGTTCTCTGTACGGGCCTCGTCATTGCACATGCAGTGAACTGCACCTCTCATATCATACATGGACTGTCATTTTTATGGCTGTTCTGTAACATACAGCATTTAAGCAAGATATTTCAGTCAACAGTAATGGTTTGTCACAGATGATTGTATGAGAACAGCAAAACATTTAGATCAAGCACAGAACCTAAAGACTTTGAAAGTCACTGAATATAGCATCATGATGTTTGACTTAAAAGGGCTCCTTGGATTTGCCCTTTAAAATAAGAAAGCACAGTGTGCTTTCACTTAGTTCTTTTTACCAAGACCTTGAACTCCAAGTGTTAATAAATGATTACCTACCTGCCTTGCCTGTCCTTTTCTTAACCCTCCTCTATTACAGTTTTTCCAGATAAAAGCTTTTGACTTTTAATTATATAAATACCACCCACTTTCCTCCTTTCATGTAGAAAGACACAAATCTAAACCTTAGCCTTTTGAGGGGTCTATAAATGATTATGTTCCTCAGTGGGCCTCTTTGTTTTGTGCTGTTTGACCTCTTTTCCCCATGTGTGATTTGTGATGAAGTGGAAGTCAATGTTATCACAACTTTTATGTGACATTGCATAATATCCCTCTGTGGAGCTGTATTTGAAGTCTGTCTTTAGGTATTTTTTTGCATGACTAAATGATGTAACTTGAATTTTAATGGCACACCTTTTTGCATCTGCAGAGCTAGAACACTGATCAATTCATAAAACACAGAGTGACCGCTGACCACTGCTAGATTGTCATTTTATTAATGTGCGAAACAGGAGTCCTTCTGAACGTCCTCCTTCTTAGTCCAAACCAACTGCATAATATAGTAAGTCTCGGGCATGACTTTAAGGTTAATGCATATTTTATTTTTAATGGGTTTACATGTAATAAAGAATCCTATTCTGGGCTTGTAGCTGTAGTCATTGTTTGCAGTGTTACATGGTGTGCAGGCATACACTGTTGCAGCACAGAGTAGCAAGAGTCATATTTCTCTTTTAATCTGATAAACATAAGGAGAGTTAACAGAGTAGAGCAAAAGTTGAATGATTTTATGCCAAAGCAAAAATGCCTACTTGGCAGTATTTCAGATGTAAAACCCATGCTAGTAGGAACATTCATAATGTTTTGATAAGCGAGTTGTTGCAGCCTGTCGCCTGCAGCTTGTCATCTAACAGCTTGCTGTGGCCACTAGTTCCTGTTTTCTTAGTCCTTAAAATATTTTAAGCTGATTTGCTCGGAAAAATGCCAAAAATGCGTGTTGTTGTGGTTTAAAGACATGTTTTGATGAACAATAGTAAAAGGGGCTAAACTTATTTATTTCCTAACACAAGTCAACTCATGTACCAGTTCATTTTTTAACATGAAGCTGCAGCAGTAGGAAATGGGCACTTTAAATTAACAGCACTCTACAAATTATATGTGGTGTCATTGGTAACACTGGTGTTGTCCAAGGTTTATTAACCGGTGAGAAAATTTCCTCACCACAGCTTCCCTTACTCATTCATGTATTTGCTTTAGTCAGAATGACCAGTCGTCCTTTCTGCAGCAGATTTAAAATTACCTTCAGATAGTCAGGTGTAGCTTGTCAAAACTCTTATTATATTTATGTTTGTACAGAAATGTGTAATGCAAATACAGTAGTGCTGCTGTAAGTCTATCCAGGAAAATGCTTAGAACAGTCTGCCTCACCAAAGATTGTATATTGTCATTCTTTAACTGCAAACTCATCAGTAACTTCTGATGGTAAACAAGAAACCCATGAAGTGCAATAATAGTCTACATGACAAAACACTCATTTGAAGCAAGGCTTTACTAATGCATTCAGAGAAAAATGACATCATCCCAAGTACAATTAGAGAGGAAAACTGTAAAATGTATATTTGTGATGCACTTGGTATCTTTCGATAAGTAAAGCTTTTGTATTTGAGCTATGAGAAAGCCAACATTGTCAGAGAAAGAGCCTGGCATGTTTAGCACTGTGAATGCTGCTCACATGCCAGAGTGCATGTGTTCGCATCCTGATGCCCTGCTGGCAGGACAGCTCAGTCTGGCTCAGGAGAAATCTGAACTGTAATGAAGAAACACTGAATGAGGTCTCGATGTGTGGCTAGCTACCACGGGAGACAGTGCTGACTTGGCAGTCTGTCACCTCATAAGATGCTCAAACAGTGCTGGCTTGTCCTTTTCTTCTTTCTGCTTCAAACCTGTTCCTGGTGCTGCTATATTCTGCAACAAAGCCCCTTTTTTTCTATTATGTACTGCACTGTTATTTTACACTAAATGAAACACCCCTAGGTTTCATTTTTGTAGTCCTTGGGAGGTGTCTGTAGAGACTCGAGGAACTTGCACGCAGTCAAACAAGTAAACTGAACTACAGTTTGAATCCAGCAACCCAGGCCAGCCTTTTATTTTCTGGTGTTGACCTGAAGTAGCCTGTGTCCCTCAGCTGGAAGTTTGTTGATAGAGGGAAGGAGACAAGAAGGGGTCTCATTGCAATCTAGATACAGTAGGCCCATTGTTTCTGTTTAGTCGCAGTACATCACACAACCACACAAACACACAATTAAAGGCTGTAGGGTTCCTGGATACGTTAATTAGCAATCAGGCAGCAGCAGTTTTGCTTGGGGTATGTTTGCAGCGCATTTTTTCAGTTATTTCCCGTCGCTTCTGCCTTTTTCCTTTGCTCCCTCTTGGCTACTTCCGTGAAATCAATGTAAGGCAACGCTCCAACTGGCAGGCCAAATATAATATTTGGTGCATCCATACTGGGATTAGACCTGTGCTTATGTCAATTCTGGATGTCAAAAAACAAACAAACAACAAAAACAACAGCAAAAAAATATGGAAACTGATAAAAACATGTAGTATGGTTTAGATAGTGTTTTTTAGCATTGTGTGTTAACTCTTGCTGCTGCAATCAAAATGTCATTTACTTCATAGAAAATGCAACATTTAACACTTACATCTCAACCTGAGCCATGAAAAACAACAATAACACCCTTAGTGTCATCTAAAAAGATAAAAAGCTCTGTGCCACAGCTAGGTATTGTGTTTGTGAGAGGAATCAGATGATGTGCTTGCATTGTTGGCATAGCCGGCAGCTTGCTGTTTTCACATTTGAGAAACACACTGTCTGTTACATTATGTGCATATATAATGAGAGAAGTTTTTCAAGGACACACAGAAGTTGAGCAGGAAAGGACTGAGAATTTAAGCTGTTCTTTAAATGTTGACCTCTCTTAAGTAGGTACTGGACTGGATTATAGAGTATTCATTTCAGATTTTGCTTCATTGGCCAAGTATGTGTACATATACAAGGAATTTGACTCTGGTTGTTAATCACAATATAGGATGTTGTGAAATTTCGAAAGCTTATTATTAAAAAGTATTATTCTATAAATCAAAAAGGCAGATTGATTGATTCCAAAAACATCTTTGGTTAAAGCTCTAGTCAAAAACCAGGGATTATATTGGAATCTGTATTTGGATATCTCTTTTGGATATGAATATACACAAAGTGCTCTGTGGAAAGCATACATGACCTGTTTCGTTATCCAATGTGTTGGAATCAAACCTCTCACACGGTGTTTAGATCTCAACAGGATTTAGACAGGTGAAACGGCAAGATGTACCTTTCTTCTAGTTCTCTTCTGCTTGGCTCTTCTGAGGCTCTTGAGCACCATCTCTCATATCTTTTCTCTTAACTGTTTGGAGCAGTCTCTGTAGTGAAAGGGTTATTTAAAGCTGTGACCGGGTCATCAAAGGCCAGAACAATGTAGAATCATATGTTTAAATCTCTCTGTCCCATCTGTGTTTTTGTTGACAGTGCTACCTCTCTTAATACTAGCTGCTGTATGTAGTGCAATCCAGTTCTGAGGAAAAGTTGTGAGGCAGGGTAAAATGTTTTTAAAACCAGAAACTAATCATTTGCAAACAAACCTGTGGGATCATCCAAACAGGTTTTCTCAGCATTCCAACTAATTCTTCTGTTGCCTTTGTCCCAGCTTGTTTTAAAATTGCTGCTGGCACTAAATTCAGAATAAGCATATATTTACAAAAATCATGAAGTTGATGAGGTGCCCATCTCCTCTCTTTGTATTAGCCCATCTGTTCTCTTTGTGCTGTTTTCAATTTAGAATATTCAAAAAAGAATAGCAATTTCTCCCATTCTGTTTTATTTGTTTTACAGAGCATCCCATAAGGTTATGATTAGAAAATAATACTGACCACAGATGATGTGTAATAATAAAACACATTATCAAGTAGCAAATCACATCACAGACATCATGTCTTGATTTTCCTGAAATCCGTTTTGTTTTCAAGATTTGGTTAAAGGTAAATAGTTTCTTGTAGGAATGTGCTGAGTTACTGATTAGAAAATGCCCACTGCCCCCACACTCACTGACCAATGAGAAGATGTTGTTCAAAGGGAGATTTGGAAAGGTTATAACTCAACATTGTACCTTGGGTTTTCTGCTGGTACTGAGGACAGTCGAGTAATTGGTCTTCCTGGTGAACAGAGCAGCTCAGCCTTCTTTATCCAGAATTCGCTGGAGATTTCTATCCTGTCAGCACCTTCATATAAACCATTTTGCTTTTTTAAATAGCATAGTCACACCCTGCTTACTATTTGTGCTGCTCACCTCAAAACGTTGGGCAGTTTCTATTTTTATCACACCACCGTCACTAAGACATTATAGCCTTATCTCCCAATACCCAAATGTAAGCAGTATTTATCTACTGGTGGCAAACTCAGGTTTCAGGCCTGGAAATAAGCAGTGTTGTGGACACATTTAATATGATCTTAGATTTAAAAAAGGACTAACTAAGGTTATGATTACTAGGTAGGGAACACTGTTGCTTCCTGCTGTATACTGTGGGAATCCCAAATTTCCTTTAAAAGGGACCTGTCATAATAATTTCTAACTCTGTATTTTTATCTCAAGACTCTACTTCAGTCGCTTTATCTTATTAACATTTAAAAAAATATCTCTTTGTATTTTTAATTGGAAAAAAAAATATTTTTTTTATGAAGAACTATACATTTTCTGTCAGAAGTGCCATCTGTATGTATTTGAAATACTATTTGGTAGTATGTGTTGGGAGCAGATTTGTACCTGTGAAAGTGCAAGAGCTGTTGCAAAGTAAGAACCGTGAAAGGCTCAAGATCACTGTTTCTCCACTAATGATTTTTTATTCCTGTTTTGTTTCTGCAGTGATCCTTACGTCAAACTGTCTCTCTATGTTGCGGATGAAAACAGAGAGCTTGCCTTAGTCCAAACAAAAACCATTAAAAAGGTAGGTCCTTAAGAAGAAGTGACTATGATTAATGTGTCTGTCGCTTACTGTGGCTTTCTTCTGTTCTCTTCTGTTCAGACCTTTGGCTAATGCTTTTCAGGCCCAATGAGCTCTAACGTCTTTCCGTCTTAATAAACTGGCCAATCCTGTTGCATTCATCTCCTTTAACACCTGCATCATGTATTTATTGTACAGCCTCTTAAATGTGGCCTTGCTCACTCTGCTTTTAAGTCACAGATTTGAGATCACCAGATCCTTGTAAGCCCACCCTTAACATTAACACCACTTTTCCTTCAATTCAAGGCAATTATATTATCATGAGAGATGGAAACCACAGGAAGTTACCAGAAGGCAGTGCTTCCTTTCCTGCTTAACAGAGTGTAAAGGAAGTTTGGGGAAGCTTCCCCCAGTGGCCTATTTGGGGAAGAAATCAATTTTCAGCAGGGGGAGCTATTACTTCTGTTAGTATGAACTCCATTCAGAGAATAACTTAATGTCAGAGTGGGCTATGATTTTTGAATCACAAGCTCACATTGTGAAAATGCTCTTGCCTGCAGGATTTAAAATGAAGTCTTTATTCTCAACATGTAATGCATGTTACTCTGCATTGTGTGCTATTCCTCTGTGAGGATTTGTGGAAATACATATGCAGAGATATGAATCTAATGCACTGTCATGTAGACTGACTCTGCAAGCCACATCATGTTTCTTTGCAAATTTCTGCCGTAACTGGTCAGTAAAGTTAGCCTCATGAAACTGCCCGCCAACCCTCTGCTGGAGTCAGGCAGCTCAGGCCTCCACGCAGGCAGACATATGCTGCCAGTGGCCATGGTTGCCTTATTGGATATAAATAGCCGACAATGCAGTGCTATGTGGAGCAGAAAAAAAAAAGCATCACTGCTTGACTCTTGTATGGGCTCTATGTGTCTTTAAGTGGGACACCTTTGATGGCATCTTTGTTGTTGAACCTAAGAATTTGGCCCGTGGCAAGCTGGCATAAAACATGATGACAAATATGAAAAAAAATAACAGCTCGTCTGAGACTAACATTAGTAACTATTCGTAACTAAGTTATCCTTAACCTTAACCAAATGTTGATATTTTGCATGTAAATCTGTGAATTTTCCTTTTTTCAATCAGAGTCAGAGTGCAGTGGGTTCATTTGTAATGCTACGTCAGTGGGTGTTTTAACAGAAGTGTTATTTTATCGCTGCTGTAAAGTGTTGTAAAATGTTTATTATTCAGAGTGACTTGTGAAATTAAGGCTTCATTGACATTCTGGTGTTTAAGTCATTTCAATCACAGAAGGAATTTTAATGAGATGTGTCACATAGTTCTCTGTCCATGAAAATATCTAATTTGTGAGGCGAGAGGAGAGTCTGTGTGTCCATGTACTGAGCTAACTCATCCGGAAAGTAGGTGAAAAATCCTCACGGCTGTTAATCTAGGCGCTAATGCCAATCACCAGGACATGTTAAAGCTACAAACTTCGTCTAACAGTATAAGAGGATCACTGACGCACAAGATTGAGCCTAATTTCTCACTTGGCCTCTCTTTCTCACTACGAGTTGGATTGGTTTCATACTTCTGCTCTGTTTTTCTGTGTAAATCAAAGATGGCGTTAACTATTCTTTAATATACAGTTGTATTTATTATTAATCTAACCACGCCTGTGCTTTGTGTTTCAGACTCTCAATCCCAAATGGAATGAGGAATTCTACTTCAGAGTGAGTTCATTATATGTCTGATTCCCTTCCTTTCTTGTGTCCTCCAGCAGGAGACTCTGTTATTGCTGTTGTTTACCCTGGAGTGTTAGTGCTGGAGTTGTTAATCTTTTGTTGCAGTTTAACTGAGAGCTAAGTCCCACCTCCTCTACCACTGTAATCAAACAGACCATATTAGACTTTGAAAGCTTAGCCACATATGTGATTATTCCCCACCAGCTATTTATAAAGAAATTATAGTTCAATCCTGTGTTATAATGATTAGGTTGACTATCTTCTAGCCACAGTAGTTGTAAACTATTTTAATGCACAAACAGGCAGGTTATTGTTACAAAGTGTTCGGTTGCTTGCATATCTGCATTTCATGACATACATAACCACTGGATGACTGCTGTGATATCAGCCCTGTTATTTTGTCCGCCACCACAGGTGTGTCCGCAGAATCACAGGCTACTCTTTGAAGTGTTTGATGAAAACAGATTGGTAAGATTCATATTTCATAACCTCTGACCCTTCACTCCCTCTGTTGCATGAAACATATTATTTGGCTGTCATGTCTGTCAGTAGTTTATTTTTATAGTTCCACCCACAGTAGTCGTCATGCCTCTATGAATTTACATGTTATTTGTCTCTACTTTACACTATTTTGACATTGGTGATGTACTTTCCAGAAGCATTTTCTTTTATGGTTTTGTCTCAGTTATAAAAAAAACATTGATGTACCACAAAATAGAGTGTGATGATTATAAAATTGATATTGCCGCACACTATTCAGAGTTATTTTCCAGTAATGGTTCTGCTTTCATTTCACAACAGGGATCATCACGCTGGAATGTGTTTTATTGACTTTATCAGCACCCCCTTGTCTTCACAATCTTCTTCTTGTTGTGAACTCACTGACATGTTGCTAGATTTGATTCGACAAAATTTGAAACTGTAAGTTCATTCAGATGAACGTGAACAAAAGAAATGCTTTGCAGTACTCATGGTAGAAGACAAGTGAAAAGAGGTATTTGAAGGGCCGTTAAGCCGTTAGTGTCATTGCTCTGCTTTAAGGCTGTAGTCCACTTACAATGACTGCATTCCTCTAATGTCAAATTTCTCAGATTCCCCCCACAGACGAGAACACAAGCTTCCTTGACTTAAGCCTGTTGTAGGCCCTCAGTTGCCATGACAACTAGGATAAGTGTCACACAATGTCAAGAGTTGCAACAGTTAATAACAGCACAAGTAGGTTTTAATCATCAATTCGCTAATTACAGTTATGCATAACCTTCACCTTGAAGAACCATCTTCGGAGGAGTCAGGCCAGTGAAATGGCTGTTGACAGAAGGAAGACATTGTTCTGTGGAAGAAACGAAAGACTTTCCTGAAAGGGACGTAGCCCTGGGGGGATATTTGTTTCTAATGACTTCTCAGTAACTCTGGGGTCTATTTCTTGTGCTTAATGTTTTATAAAACAAACAGCGGATGCAGCCAAGCATAGTATTGATGGTCTTGGCTGTATTAATACACATTCCGTCGTGGCTCCTCAGATTCACTGCTACTGTTTTTCTGTACCGATATGGGGAGTTAAAAGATTTGTGCTTGCAGGGTGTCTTTTTGTATCACCGCATTTTGCACTTTTCCTGATTGTTAAGTAAAGATATATTTACACTTAATGATTAAAACTCTGTTTAATGTACAGATATCATTAGTGCATACATTGGTGTGTGTTTTGTTTGCATGGTCTATGCGCCCTACGAAGGGGATCATTGGCACTCAGCCAGCTAACTAAAGGGCAGCTTGTATTTTTTTACGTCAGTACAGTAGGAGCTCTCATTTTGCTGTATAGAAGAGGATGACACTAGAAAGCGCCTCACAGGCAGGCTTAAGCCCAGTCCTCTCCTTATATGTATGAGAAGGTGCTTTTCTGTCTATCTCTAGATGCATGCCAAGGCAGCTCCCCCACCACTGGTTAAGATTTCTTTGAAGCAGCTGCTCATTCTCTTGCTTTTAGTAATTTTATGCTTTATTTGTCAGAGAAGATGAAAAGATTGACATCAAATAGTGCAATAACACTATGAGAGATTGTAGTGTACGTAGGTGTACTAAATGTCAACTGATTTAGTTACTACAAAATATAGCAGAACTATTCAAGAGGCTGTAGAATGTAAAGAAAGAATAGGACTACAATACAGTGTGGTGCTTTGTTTGAAGCAGGCATGTTATGTCATTTGGCAAGCTGGGCTTGCTGCCATTGGACCACACATTGGCATTTTGTTTCTTTTGTACAGAACATTCTCCATAACATTTCACACACACATTTATTGACTGTGCCTAACACTGTAGGCAGTGTGTCATCACTAAGTGTAACCGGCTGCCAAGCCACGATTTTGTTTTTTCTCCGCAGTCTTTTCCTCTTGGCAGTTTCTCTACCTCCAGTAAATATCTCCTGTCTCCTTGATGCCCTCTTGTCCACAATGGAGAACCTTTTTCTCCTATTTTCCTTTTTCCCTTCGTGGTGCACCATTAGTGGCTTGGCTGTCAACTTGTTTTCAGCTTGCCTTTTTGAAACAGAGAAAGTGGTGCATTGAGAGCTAAACCATAGGTCGGACCAGTCATAGAGGCTGGATTGGCTTTTTGGACAGTTCTAAAAGAACAGATTATCATAAAAGACTGTCAGTTCTGTGCACAGGGGAGGACAGCACCCCCACCAATTTTGGCCTCGAGTTGAAGTCGCCCAAACCTCCATTTTTCTCATGCTCATCCTCTTGTGAATCATTTTCCTGCCTAGCAGCATAAAGAATGCTCTCATGAATGAACAGTATGTTGTGAAAACTTCTCTCCCTGTTTTATTTTTTATTAAAGCCAAGTAGTAAATTACAAGTGCTGTAGAATCATAATTTGTGCTCTAATTTCAGCAAGGCAGCCTAGGATCACAGCTGAGTTGTATATTGGGCGTTTTTTTTTTGGATGCAAACAGAGTGGCCTATAAAACCACCAGACAGTCAAATGTTTGGCTCTGTTAGGGAGGCAGCGTAGTCTATTCCGTTTGAAGAAGACTTGTATGTCTTTCCCCAGAGACGACTGAGCTGTTTGCCTTATCAAAGTTGCAATCTGTCAGATATTTTGCTTTCCACTCTGCAGCTGCTTTTTTTCTGGTCCAATTTTAGCAACAACTTCCTTGCACTTCTTTTATCATGTTTCCAAGCTGCAGGAAGTGACAGTGCTCAATTAGTCCTGCAGATTTATTGATAATTTTAAACAACTTTTGTGGAGCGCATTTACAAGGAAATCTTCGCAAAATGTTGTGACCAGTGTACTTGGTCAAAAAGACTGTAGATGTTATTTTGTGTTGGTAAAAAAAACAGATTTACGAATCTGTCATTCTTTTTGTCTTGCTCTCTCCCTTTCCCTCCCGGGAGGAAATGCAGTATCAGATCAGTAACTAGAGAACGGGTGATTTTTCTGGCCCTAAGCCATTACATCAATAAAGAGAGAGTGTAGAGATTCAGAGGTCATATTTAATAGTAATCTTTTAGGATATTAAACACTATTAGCAGGAATCTGAGCTATATTTAGATACTCATATCAGTTTTAGGTAAAGGAATGAAGTGTTAAATAATGTTTAGCATTTTGAGGTAATTCATTGGGGTTAAAAGCTACCAAACTGTCAGGATGTTTTGGTGGGGCCAGTTGGCAGTTGGGGGAAGCATGAGGTTGTAACATGAGGCGGTGGGACCATTTGTAATCACATGACTGACAAGCAACCCACTGTCACCTCGGAAACCAGGAGTGCTGGCCGCTCTTATCCAATCATGTCAGGAATGCTGGCCGTCACTAGGCTCAGGCTATTTCTGCTGTCTGTCGCTAGTGCTTGGTAGCACTAAGAGTCTGGCATACGGGGATCCTTCCTCTTTTTTTTTCCCCCTCACCCTTCCTCTCTTTAGCCTCCACTCTGCCATTCCTTTGATTGCGTAGTGTAAAGTTGTCAGCTCTTTTACAGTGGCAGCCTAGTTTTTGTGGTGTGACTCTGTTCCTCCATACTGTTGCTTGTGGGAAGGAAAGTTGTGGAAGAGAATCTGAGAGGGTGGGAGGGGGGGGTTAGAGAGAGAGAGTGTAAGAAAAAAAGGGGGATCAGTCATTCGGCCAGCTAAAGGAGAGAAGTGGGCGAGACGGGAGCAAGAGGAGAGAACCAAACAGCCAGACAGAGTGAGAGGGAACAGGAGCTGTGGGAGGTGAAGGGAAAATGGCACAACGTCTGCGTTTGTACTTTGGCTCAGGCCGCAGTAACACAGCCCCCGAGATACTGGAGGGAGACTCTGAGGATCAGCAAGAAGACAATGACGTGGTCACGCTGCTTAGCATGCAGCCTTCACCGTTATCGAGAGATTCCCAGGAGCTAGCTGCGCAGCATGACCCACCAAGAGCTCCTGGTTCGCGGTCGGAGCCTTCACTTAAACGCAGCTCTTCCATGTTCATCCCTCAGCTTGCCACCTACGCTGAACCGAGGCCCACCAAGAGCTCCTCTATGCACATTTCCCTCCAGCGCTCAAGTGGATCAAGTAATGGAGATTCCCGTGGTCATCTGGATGATGTCCCACCACCCTGTTATACTCCTCCAGGACCTGCGCCTGCCTATAGCAAACCACAGATCGCGGTGGATGTTCCACAACATTCACCTCCTCCATACTACAGCACAGAGTCTTTAAACTCACAACGTTTTCTGACAGAGCCGGACTTGCCCAAGTGCAGGGTCTTTAGTATTGGTTCCAATGGTTATACTGTGTACAACAGAGGCCAACCAGGTATCAGTGTTGGTGGTATTTGTATACAGAGAAACTCTCCTGATGGTTCTGACATCCAGCATTTCAGAATCCTCCCTTATGGTGGTACTGGCTGGTCTGTCCAGCAGCCGAGCTTGGACCAGTGTTCTGTTGTTAATGGTGGAACACAGAGACTAGTGTTTCAGCTCCAGCAAAATCAGAACCAGGATCAGAGCCAAGGCAGGCAACAGGCTGCTGCATCCCAGGAAGAATGCACAGATGTTGACTTTTCCAGCTCAGGAGGTACCCGCATGGTGCGTTACCCCAGAATTCGACTGGGGAGAAGTTCACCTCATCAGAGGCTTTTGCTTGAGAATCAACACCAGAAAACCAGTGCAGATAGCCAAGATACAGAAGAGAACCAAACAGATGTGGAGACACAAAGAATGGAAGCAAGAAACAGATCTAATGGTTGTACTTTCAAAATCAGTGGGGAAGCTTCCAGAAGGCAGCCTCATTTCAAGATATATTTTACCCCAGGTGGAGATCAGGATGTGACCCTTGGTAATGATTCATCGAGGAATAATCCCAAGGTAAATTATTGTAATACTTAAATATGACTGTTTGACATTTTAATGTGGGCAGCAGGGCTTTCATTTTTAATGCCGGAGAAATTCATTTGAAAACGAATTGTAAACACTGACAACACATAATGGATAGGTCGTCTCGCTTATTTGACATTCAGTTAAATACATGATATTTTGTATGTGGAGTAGAAGAGGGGCTTACAATTGTGCCATGGATATGATCAATGAGATTCAGGATGAAGGTTAAACCCACTTGCCTATATAACTCAAGTGTTTTACATTTAATTTTTTTGTTGTAGTTGTTAGTGCTTCAGTCGTTTTACTCGCTGGTCCCAGACTAGATGAGGAGAGAGCCGTATGGTGCAGGAAGAGGGTGGTGACATTCTGGGAAGTGAAAAGCACAGACATGGTTGCTGAGCTAAATCACACACACTGGCTTTCTTTCACCTCACAACCACAGGCATTTCAAATTTTACACACAGAGGCCGATTTAGTCATGAAAGGAAAACAGGAACGGATAATTTCTCTCCATGCACTTGTTGCCTTCTGTTTCACAGAAATGTGACACTTAGGTTTGGTAATACCCTTAACTGCAGCCAGTGCTCTTTGAGAGTTGGCTGTTTCTATCTTTAGGCTGTTTCGAGCGTGGTTGTTGATTTTGAGAGCGGGCAGGCGGCATGTCTCCTTTGGCTCTGTGCTGGTATGGATCGGTATCCTCGCAGCTGCTCCATGAGTGATTAAGAACTAAGACGTCATTATGACCCAAATGCTAGTGAAGAAGACTAACAAGCTTTCAGAAAGCCTGAAGTCTTTTTAAATGTTCCCATATCTTTGCCTGTCATGTATAGCTAAAGCTGTAAAAGCTAAACAGATCTGAGGTTTGAACTTTTCCAATAAGTGTGTCAGATTACCCAAGTTGTCAATAACAAGCTTCTCATCAAATCACTTTAGATAGTAAGCTTTTCAGAAGCAACATATTCTGTACCCTACCTGCATAAGAATTTTAAAACTAAACTGAATCTTGTAGTTGCATGTGTAAAAAAAAACAACAACAACAAAAAAAACAATCTATAGTAGATACTCAAATTATGGCCCTGTCATTGACTATGTAAGGATTACCCCCAGTAGTTTCTCATAGAGGGTTTGCTCTGCAGAGATTGTCTCATACAGAAAGGTAAACATTGTGCACATCCCTAGCTTTTTCAATGTAAACAACCTGGACATTTGTGGTTCCCAGCATTGTCTGTGTATGTCTATTTACGATCTTGTGTCGCAGTGTGTATGTGTATGAGTCTCGACACATAATTCTTAACACATAATTCTGTTTACTTATTCCATGACTCAAGACCACCATGCTGCACCAATGAATCAAACTGTGCCCTGTTGTATACTTAAATGTTGGTTACTGCTATCAAGCATTTACCTTTTGTGTGAGTCCCTGTTTAGTTTGCGTTGTACAAGAGAATGTAAATGCAAGTGGGAAGTGCGACACACAGTCTGGCCAATTGTTTCAAAGTATCCACTGATTGACAATTGACAGTAGTGTGTTGAGATACACAGCAATGCATCATTTAAGGCATTTTAACTTCTAGCAAGGTAAATGTAAACAAATCAACAAATAGATAAATAAATAAAAAACATTTGTGCAAGTTTTATGTGGAAGAATATGCATCCAACACATGCTAGTCTTAAAGGTCACAAACATTGCATTTTGGTTTGTAGCAGTCAGTGTGAATATAAATTTTGTTTGTTCACAAAAAAGATCCATTTGGAACATTTAATAGCAATAATTGTTTTTCTGACAAATTAAGGAGATTGTTTACTTATTTATTTTACATAGCATGCCCCAAGTGTTATCTTTCAATCTACAATCTTCGGCTAAGTTAGGATGTTGCCATGCCAGACTTTTATTACATAAAGAAATTGTGTCATAAGGCGGTTACCTTTGCTCCCCCTGACTGTTGAGGTAACCATGATATCAGCATTGTGCTACTAATTTTGAACCTTGAACTCAAAATGTTCCTAAGTCCTAAATCCTAAAGATTGTGTAAGATTTGGCAAAATAATTCTGTTTGAAGCTGTTCTTCACTAATGCATCTCGTCTTAGCATATTCTTAGTCATAGTTTTGACAGTACTGAGACCACACTTGAATGCATTTTACATCTCCTGTCCCTTTTTAGAACACTTAGTGTTGTGTTACCCCAGGGTGTCCTCATTTAGACCATAATGATGGGTCTTCCCCAAGTGGTTGCCTGGAGTTGGAGTGCCCCTTTTTAAAGCCCTGCGTGATGGGACTGTAGGAGTGAATGTTTCTGTGTGAGTGTGTGCCAGCTAGACTATCTGCAGACAGCTATGCCACCGTGGATTGCCCTCATTACAGCCCTGCCTCCACGTCCCCCAGTTGCCATTCACAAAGAACCATTGCAGGCCAATGGGTTTGCTATATTTACCTGAGACCGGACTGTGGATGCATGTGGGGGGGTTCTCTATTTATTTTGGGTCAATGGCATGTGAGAGGGATTCATATTGCTATTGTTGTGAACGGCTTTTCTCTGTCGGCTTTGATCTGTCAGAGCTGCATGGTAGTGTAATTCAATTGTGTCAGCATGGAGACTGTTGAGTAGGCTAGACAACCTTTTTGCACTTCAGTGCCAGCCTGAACTTGTTCCAGGTTGCTTTCTATCAGGATTTCTCTGTCCGTTTCTGCTTCTTTGTGCATGCAAGCTTAGTGCAGCTACAGTTAGCACTGATCATTCTTATCATATATATCTGTTGGTATCCATGCATACTGATAGCTTTGGTTTTATTTGTTAAGGTACAATATGGTGGAAAGAATTTTAATTGTGTTGCTCATGGCATCAAAACATGACATTTAAAAATTAAACGGCCTTGTGTTTTACTATAAACAGTGAAGACTGTTTATAATGTGTTAAGTGTATTATTGGGACATTGCTGTTGTTTCTCTAAAAATTTGTTTTTCAGAGCTGTGAGCTCAGCAATTTTGATTTTCCTTTTATATAGATTTTTTTAAGGTAGCAGTAGGAATCTCAGAAATGAATATATAAAACCTGAAACAACCTGCATAGGGTTTGAAAAATGTTAGAAGCAAGTTTTTTGAGACTTGGGTGAAACATCCAGTTTGTATTTCATTCTGCAGCTTTATTTGGAGCTAGCTTCCAGATTCTTTATCTCCTTCATTCCTCTCTAACTCTTCGTCCCTCCTCCTTGTCTTGTTTGCTGGTGGCACCCTCCCTCTCTGAGTGTAACCTGGCCTTGGTAGGCAGCTGCAGGCTCAACTGTGACCCTTTGATGACTCTGCAATTATATCCATCTGCATACACATACCCACAGCTTAAAATGCTTGTTATTGTTAAGGATAGAAAAACAGCCATGTGTCCCAGGAGTGCATTTTGTCCCATGGGACACTGGTATTGCCAGTAGATGCTTTTTGGAGCCGGTTGAAGGCTGGAACATTGTGGCCAACAGTTTCAAAAGTCACAAGCTACAGTGCCATCATGTTTTTTTAGGTTGTAGGGTGGTAGCAATTGAGATTTCCAGGTTAAGATCAAATGTTCATTGCTTATCAGTGCTGACATTCTTGGCTTGGTTGCCTGATTTATTGTAATTCTAAACTTTATTTATGCAGCACAAAGTTGCAAAGTGTTTCATAATTTGATATCAACACATGTGAAAGAGAGTAACATGATGCCTTCATGCTCATGCTGTGGTCCAGGTTGCTTTTATTGTTCTGTCCTAGTTCAGATAAATCTCATGATTCAGTGTTTCTAACACATGAGAGTTATGTGAAGCAAGGAAACGAAAGTAGATTGTGCTGTAAACTACGCCCTAGTGGTTCTGAATTTTCCAAAAAGAAATACAATTAGTGTCTACATATGTGTATGTGTTTATGAATACAAATGAATTCACAACAGTCTGTTTATCTTATGTTCATTAATAACTCTGTGTTTTAAAGAGGTTGATTTGTAGCCTTAGTCATTGTCATTGTATTGCTGCTGTTGAACAGGCTACTTTTGAAATGTAAAAGGTTGCAGATAACTAGTTGCCCTGATGAAAATGTCATAAGTAATGAGACTATTTCTGTACTTCTTCAAGGTAATGTAACTCTGTGAATTTTATGACTTTTTTTTACAACTTTTCAAAAAAATGTTTCTCAGAGTTTAAAAAATATTTTTTGTGACAGATTGCGGTAGAAGTATCCTCAGGTTTGACATTGAGCATTTCAAAGCTGCCAGTATTTTCCCTGCTGGTAAACAGGCTTTACACTGTACAGTCATGTTCGAGGCCTTTTCTGATTTCACAAGGAAAATATTGTCAAAGTTCGAGCACTGAAAGGCGTTCTTGTCCATCTGATGACGTGGTCGACTGGTCACAAGCATGGCCTGTCTTGATGTAGAAACAGCCCCTTGTATACATGATGGTGTTGCCTCAAATTTGTCACAGTGGCTTTGCTGACCTGCATTGTCGGAAACATGCCAAAGGAATTCCTGCATGAAAAGTGATGCAGAACAATAGAACGAATGTTAAGAATGAAGAGCTGAGTTCTAAATGCAAGATTTTATCTGAAGTATAATCTATTTGGATATAGAGTCTTTGTAAACACTAACATTTTTATCATTAATTGTATTTCAATCACATTTTTTTCATTAACTTTACCTGATTTGAATTACATTTATTTTAATATGTAACTTATTACCTTCCAACACTGTTTTATGACCTACAGAAGATGCAAATGAGCACCTCCCCAGTTAGGAAAAGCAGCAGGAATACTGGTCTAGGAAGGTCAGGAGTGTACTGCTGTGGATGTCAGCATCATAAAAAAAAGTCCCATCGAAAAAAACAAACATCAGTTTAAGTGTACACTTTATTTTGAATAGTTTAACAGTTTATCTTGCAGTCAGTCAGCCCTTTCTGATGGGAAAATGAAGCCATTCTATCCATCCATCTATTCAAAGCCAACAGACTCTTGACAAAACCACTGCATCAATCGATTAATGTGTTAAGTGTTTTTATGTGATTTTTGTGGGTGGAAACTATCCCTTAAAAACAGCAACTAATAATAAGAGCCTCAAATAATCCCTCTTCAAAAACCAAAACAATTCCTTTAGCTGTGGTTGGAGCCCCATGCCATTTCCCAACATTGTTTTGTACTTCTGTCTTCTGATGATCGGAATAGATCGACAGTATTGCTGCTTACCTTAAGCTTGTGTCGTAGTTGTAAGAGATTGTCAACTGTGCTGACCCACAATCGATAAATGCAGTTTTTATTGTTTTTACTCCATTAGATTTTGACTTGGCAAAACTATGCATGATGATATTCAAGGAAGCAAAAGTGGGTTTTGAGCCTTTTTTTCATGTTCATTTTTTTCTAAGCTTTTATTTGCTGACTCAAATTTAATAAATGACCGCAAATATTAAATTTCATTGTCAAATCAAGTTGATATACTGCGTTCCCTGCATTTTATGTTCAGTGAGAAATTGTTTCCATAACTCCATATCAACTTTTTATGACTGCACTTTTGTGCACAAGTGAAGGAACTTTAACAGAATTTCTTCTGTTGTATATTAAAGCTTGAAGAAAGAATGAGCAATATTCAAAAGAATCATTGAGACTGCCAGGTTGCTCTTGGTTAATAATCTTTTTATGGTTGACCCTTTGGCAACTCATTAAGTCTTCTGAACAGAACTCTGAAAACAAGACTGAAAACAACTGGACCAGAAGAAGTATCACACATTATTTAAGCTTAGCAGTTCCTGTCAAACTGGTGTCTACAAACAAACATCAATGTTAGTTTATGCCTGCTGTCTAAATCAGTTGTGTCCCACACACAGGGTTCTACCAAGAATGGGCTTTTCCATCTCACACAGGTAAACACTGCTGCAGCAGCCCAGTCATCCGTCAATCTTCCCCTTTTCCTCTCAGTCTGCATTAATTACGACAAAAGGATGGACAAATCTACGGGCCTCTTAAAACTGAAACACAAACCTTTCCTGGTTCTCCTCCCTGTTGTCACCTATATCCTTCTCTCCCTCTGTCTGGCTGATTAAGCCTCAATCTGGTGGCAGTGGCAGTGTTATTTTCCTTGCTGGGTTCACGGGTTCTTTTCCAATGAAATGATACCAAAGGCCTGTCCAGAAATAAACCTCTAGGCTATGCCTCTCTGCCTGGACTCTTAATGGATTATCAGTGTTTATTGACAGAGAGGATAAGCCACAAAAAAACAGAGCAAATATTGTGTGATAATTTCAGTAACATTTGGAAGAAATTGTTCAAACAAACTTGCACTTCCCAAATTTATCAACCATCAAACATTTTCGGCTCACTACAGCTGTTCATCAAAAAGCCATAGGTTATTTCTGGATAGTTCTGACCATGAAATGGAAATCTCCGTCTCTTTCACTCAGTCTGTGACAGTTAAACACAAAATGCTGCTGGACTGCTGGTTCATTAGGTAATTCACTTCAACATTGTGGATTTTTCCCCTCTCTTTCCCTGCTGGAACTTTTGGTATTCTCGAGACACACTGAAAAAACTGCTGCTTCTAAAATTAAGCTGCTCAAGGTGACCTTCTTGTTTTTTTCCTAGACCAGAGATGATTTCCTGGGACAAGTTGACGTTCCTCTCAGTCATTTGCCGGTGAGTTATTTGTGTGTGTGTGTTTGCTTGTGTGTATGTGCGGGCATGCGTATGTGTGTGTGTGTGTGCGTCCAAACTGACTCTTATAACACTCTTTTAAATACTCAGCTGTTTCTTATCTTCTGGTTTTGCCCCGCTTGATTAACCTTTGTGAAGGTCAGGCACAGAGTGTGTTTGTCTGTTTTGAGGGTGAGAAAGTGCTAGCAACACAAGTAGCGTGATGTTGTGATCTAACAGCACACATCTTGCTAGACATGGAAAGTGGGCTGTCTAGAATGTAAACAGAGTTGACTATCCTGAGGGCGGGCTGCCCTCAGAATCAATGGAAAACGCAACCCTCGTCAAATTCACACATTCACATGTACTGGCCTGGAAACTGTGGACTGTTGGGAGACAACAGCTTTGAAAACAGAAACCTTGCAGAACCAGTGTGTGCTGCTTGGCAGTTTTCACAGTTGAAGGTTGGCATGCTGAACAGGACCTGAAACTAAAACAAATAAACCTTCAAATCATTCTGAAGCAGCACCTCTTACAGTCACTCGAGAGCTGTGCTTTGAGACTCATTGTGTCTCTGAAGTTCCATCCAAGTTGCGAACCTTTAAAAGCAAATCAGTAAAAGGTGTTTGGGTTAATTATTAATGTCCTGTTTGGCTCCCATAGGTCCAGGAAATTGGCAGTAGATAAAAGCCGAGTCATGCTGAGAGGTGAAGTCAGTGGACGGCAGAGAGAATATTCAGTCCTGATGCAGCTAATGCTATAAATCTTAACTCAGCCATTAAGCAAATTGAGCTGAGCATGAATAAGCTACTGCAGAGCTTTTACAGATGATGTCATCCGCGTTACATGTGTGTTTTTAGAGACTTTATTTTTTTACGCATGACTGAATGCAGTCCATTTCATAGTCAGTCACTAGACATTACTTTAGTCATTGCCTTTCTTACTATACCTGCTTCTCTTAGATGCTCTTTCATCAATCATCGGGTGTCGTCAATCGGATCAGTGTTGACTCATCTGTAGCACTCTGGTAGCTACATTTGCCTTGTGGAGCTCGAGTTGCTTAAACTTTCCAAACACAGTTTCATGCACTATAAAGTATAAAACTTCATGCCAGCTCATGTACCTAGGCCTATTTTGTATGAGTCACACATAATATTGAGAATATTTTGCTTCAGGTTTTGAAGAGCCACAGGCAAATCCTGCAGATGTATTTAAGCAACACTGCAAATGCATCAGTTTTGAGCATCTACAATGGAAGTCCCAGCAACTCAGGGTTTTTTTGTGCAAAGCTCGAATTTGAGATTGTACTTCTGATATAGAAATTGCCGTTCTGATTCAGTGGTACATTACAAAGTAGTAAATGGTGAGCAGCCAGTCTGGACTGGTTTGGCCTTGTCTGAGAGCAGTGGGAGATTGTTGTGAATTACAAAAGACCGTTTTGCTGTTCAATATGTAACAGGAGAAGCTCACTGTTGCATAATGATCCTGTGCAGAGGGTTCCAGCCGTGTAGTAAACTCATAACTCTGATGTTTTGATACCCTACAGCATGTGTATTTGCTTGTGTGTACAATTAATCATTGTCATCATATGCCTCTTCTCAATTTGCAGACAGAGGACCCTGCTATGGAGCGTCCCTACACATTTAAAGACTTCCTGTTGCGGCCCAGAAGGTCAGTTTCAAACGGATGTGTCAAACAGGAAGTACAAGTATACAGTGGCATTGGATACCAGTAATTCTACCTCTTTGGTTAAAATGTGTCTGGTTTGCCCCCATTTGCAAGTAGAGTGAACATTAACAGATTATTAAACTCGTAGTGACTTTGATAATGGTTAGCAACAGGATGTAAACTGGTCAACTGTCAAATCACCAGAGAGCAGTAAGTTAATTTGATGTTGTGACTGAAGGTAAAAGACCATCTGGTGCTAATAGGCAGTTTGGAAACTCCCCTGCATTACAAGTTAGGGACTCTGAGAGTGCAGGCACCTGGTTTTGATGTGCTGTTGTCAAGTGGGTTGATTTTTTGCCGATATTACCTTTCTAGTCACAAGTCCAGGGTGAAGGGTTACCTGCGTCTGAAGATGGCCTATCTGCCCAAGCAAGGAGGACAAGAGGAGGAGGCTGGAGAGATAAGGGAGGAGGCTGAGGTAAGGTCTTGGCCACCATTGTTGGTGAGTTCATTTTAGCTACTGACTTGGAATTATGCTAGGTATCTTTTTGACTGACTTATTCATAATAACCTGAAGTTAGACCAGATTTTAGCTTCATTCTTTCCTTCCACACAAAGAAAGCACAGCTCTAAGCCTAAAGATGACAGTAAGTTTCCCAATATGGACCAATAGAAAGTATGAGAGTAATTTTTGCTCAGAGTGAGAGGAGAGACTACAGCTCTCCTTTTTATCCTTTTCTCTGAGAATTCAGGCAGCATCTCGCTGCCAGATTCTGGTTAAAGCCTTTTCCAGGTCAGCATATGGAAAAACCATTTACAATACTGCCTGTTATTTGGAGAAATAGGAGCTTCTTCCTCTTTTTATGTGCATTCTTGGATGTGGTAAGTGTCGATTTCTTGGGTAGTGCTCGAGAGGTACTTTACATTTCCAGAAAGTGGAAGTTGTCTCAGATAAGGTGAAATTTTGCAACCAAAGTGCGAAAACTTCAATGTGCTAACCTTGGTCACTACATCACTTTATTTTCCTAGTGTGAAAAAGTCTTCCAGTCCACTCACTAGATTTATTTTTTCCTTTTGTACACTAACTTTTAAAATAATACCAATTCCCATTTGCTTCCCCGTTTGTTTGTTTGTTTGTTGTTGTTTTTTCATGGTTACTATCCTAAAAGAGAGAGTTATTGATGCCCATTAGCTAAGGCTCTCATCCTCAGGTTGTAAATATCCCACCCAGTGTGCAGCTTGTCATGCAAAAATAAACACCAGTGAATGTTAAAATAACAACAACATTCAGAAACACAACACAGCCCTCTGAAAAGTCTTAAAAAGCCACAACTGACTGAAAAATCTTTGATGAATTTCCATGCTTTAATCCTGTCTTAAAGCTGAGCGACTTGCTGATCATTATGCGTGTCTGACAAGCTGTCAGCTCAGTGGGATAACTGTGACCACAGGATCTTCGGCCTGAGCTTCCAGTGAGTTACTAATATTACTTTATGCCACTGAACTTTCTCTTTCAGGGATGGGAAGAGTCAGCGGACTCTGGCTCCCAGCGACCCCAGCAGATTCTGCCCCCTTTGCCTCCAGGCTGGGAAGAGAAGGTGGACAACCTGGGACGTACCTACTATGTCAACCACAACAACCGCTCCACACAGTGGAAACGGCCTTCTACCATGTACGGACAGTCTCTCTCCATGTGTTTGTAGTTAGAGATATATTTTTGACATGCAAGGAGGAAAAAATATCAGTGTAACACAAAAAAGAGTCATACTTTTCACTCAAGTATACCTTTATATTCAACTTTTTCTGTTGGTCTATAAACCAATGACTGTACATACTCAAGCCACAGATATTGTGTATCTATCTGAAACTGGTTGAGCTTGGCCAAAAGCCAACAGTAGCTCTCTGCCATTTTTACCAGTCCACTTCTAGTCAAGAATTTTACCGTAATTCCACCCTACATTTCAGTTCTGTGATTTACTTACGTTTTGTTAAATATGAAATCACTTCTTTCCCTTCAGAGGTATATCAGAGACTGAAAGTGACAATCAGCAGCGGCAGATCCATCAGGAGGCACACCGTGTTTTCCGTTCGAGACGCCACATTAGTGAAGACCTAGAGAATGAGCACCTGGAGCCCAGAGACCTTGATAATGTGAGGGAGAAGAATAAACACATACATACAGCATACATGCTGAGTCACAGCGGTCCCAGGTGCTAAAATGGTTTTGTCTCCTTGTTGCTCCTGCAGTCGTGGGAGCTCATCACAGAAGAAGACCCCAACGACAGCATGTCTCAGTCTCTGCCCGGACCCTCCTCCATCTTGACACCACAACATCCATCGACACCCGTCACCCAGGAGTTCTCTGAAGATTTAAACCTAAGGCTGTCACTCACTCCAGATACCAATGGCGAAGTGCCAGGGCCCAGCTCGGCTTTGGTGAGATTTTCAGCAAATTTGAAAGAATCAATGATGTTAATTTAGGCAGTTTTCATGATTTCGAAGTTGGTCTTTTTTTGTCAAACAGAAGAGTGAGAGATGTTGCTTGCAATAAAGTTTTTTTTTCTTCTTTTTCTGCTTGCTTATTTTCCATTTTAACAGGGCCAGCTATCAAACAGACTGCGATCATCAAGTATGACGGATGGTGTCAGTGATCAGGCCCAGGCTCCTCCTCTCATGGTACATATTACTGACCCCCCCGACATTTCCCTTCGCCTTGTTCTCTTTCTTCTTTGACTTCCTCCCTTTTCTTGTTGCGTTCCCTCTGGCTTAGTAAAAACATCCCTTTGTTTGTTCTCTGAAAGCTTTAAGCAAGCAGGCATTGTTGTCTTATGTAGCTGCTCTCTGTTGGCATGCCTCAGTGCTGTGACTGTACGACACACCAAGTCACCTTCTTTTCTTCTGTTTGCATTTAAAAATTTTTGTTTGTGCCAGGCAGGTGTTGCTTCCTCATTACCTCTCCGTCCTGCTCGCTATGCTTGCTCAGTCTTCCTTTTCTTCTTTCCTCTGTAGGATCACCACACCTCTTCCTCCCCCTCCTTTTTTTCTACTATGACTCTGCTCTTTGTGATTCACACGCAGCTATGTTTTATGGTTGGTAGAAGTCTTGGTTTTACAGCTGTGTGCCAGCAGAATGACCATTCTAGTACAAAGCGTTGGCAAGTGAGATTAAGGACAGCACCACATCAGCTCAAACGTTCCCCCGAAGAGTCCTGAGTCACAGCATCAGTAGAGATTCAGCTCAACAAATTGTCACAAGATCTGAGTCAGATGCTTGTCACAGAGCTGAGTCACAGCAGTGAACGTGGTCTTGTCAAGCCAAGGAAAAGTACAGGTGCTGATGTCAGGCTTTCCTTTGTATGTCAAGTCTTTAAGAACTGTATAAAAGTAGGTTCATTAAGAACCCATTAGAGGAAACCATATTTTTTTACAATTTCCCATCACAGTCAGGGTTCATCCATTCCTATTGAGATTCATCGATAAAGGTAGCCTTCACCTGTCTTAAGAACCTAAAGAGATAAGGCTGACATAAGTGTGTTATTCTTATTGTCCCATATAAGTTTCTTAATTGTCCCATTTAGGTTTCCTCATGGTCCCATATTTTTTTTATTGTAGCAATAAGGCTGTTTTATGTCATCAGATTTCCAGTGATACAACTGTTTAGTGAAAATCAGGTTCATATTTATCTTCAAGGTTATGTGACTTAGAGTAAGTAGAGCAACATCCACTCTATTTGTTTGTACAGTTCTACCAGCTGAACTACATAGATATTGTCATCTTGCTTGCAGCACGTCTTTTGAAATTGCTTGAAACTATAATCTAATTGAATCATTTTCCTCCAATCTGAGATTTAAATTCTTTCTGTGGACTTTTCTCTCATCGTCAGCACAGTAATTCACGTTCGCTGCTTTCAGGACACAGAATTGTTTCTTTTGACAAGTAGTACTGTAGGTCCTAATATAATTTTCTAATTGGGTTCAGAGTACACATGGCGCACTAGATGGGGATTAAATTTACAGTCCGAGGAAAAGAAATTGCCTCATGACTACAACAGGGAATTGCAAGCTCGATCATTTCTGCAGCTCAGCACTGTCTTTTTTTCTCTTCTGTCTTAATATTCAAGGTGATTTACTTTACTGAAGAGTCACCGAAGCACACTGCTAAAAGTTTTTTTTTGACCTACATTTTTTTGTAATATCGTCAACCAATCACAACCGCAGTTACTTTCCAAATTTACATGTGCTCCTTCCTGCTCCCCGTCAACCTCACAGCTCGTGTGCTTCAGTGGGTGTCCTCTCTCTTTCACCACACTTTCCCACCATGGCCCGCAATCAAAAGAATTTCCTCCCTTTCTTTCACTCCCCACCTCCTTTGAGAATTGATTCCCTCCCTTTGTCCATTCAGTATTTTCTCACTCAACCTGCACTACTGCCCAAACACTCTCCACTTGCCCCACCACTTCCACTCTGGCAATGAAAACATTAACATACTGTGAACTAAAGACCATCTTCCCCTGTTGTCTACCACCAGCAGGGTCCCCAGACCAGAAGAACAAGAGCTCAAACAGTCTCAGGTGGTGAGGAGTCTATGGTAATATCTCAGTTTGTACACAGTTCAAATCCAATCAGTCCAACACCTCTTGATTCCCAGACACTGAGTAGCGCAGGCTGTACGTCTCCCCTACTAGTTGGTTTTGTGAATCACTTCGATTAAAGCTTTTTTCAGGGGTTATAGCTTGTTTTTCTTCAATATTTTCTTACAATATGACAAAGTTCCATGTTACAATATTCTTAGGAAAAATATAGAGCAAACATTCTCCTGTATGTTTGTGTTAAATCTTGTTTGTGAAGTTTGTGTGAGCCATCATGACTCCTCCTTTCTTTAGTTGTCTTTTTGGTGACATTTCAACATACTTAAGTTCTTGTGTAGATGAGCTGTTGTTCCAAAGTTGCTGTGTGTGTGATAGATGGGTACTTGTGTGTTTGTGTGTGTGTGTGTTTGTGTCTGTGCATATGTGCTGTCACTTGATTCGGGACCTTAGAAGTCAATAATGCCACTGATCTGTTATGATTGGCCACATGACTGCAGTACTGTGGTCATGTGATGCCTCCTCTGGGATCGAGCTCATTGCTGTTGTTACCACAATTTTTTTTTTTT
>JAQNCA010000013.1:15559998-15571976 GCA_029783725.1 Acanthurus tractus
CAGCAGCAGCAACAGCAGCAGCAACAGCAGCAGCAGGGGCATCTGGAGGAGCCTCGGCCCTGGCACCCGCATCCACCCCTTCCTCCTCTTCCAATGCCTCCAACAACCATCTCCATGAGCCCCAAGTCCGACGACCTCGTAGCCTCAGCTCCCCTACTGTCACCCTTTCCACCCCTTTGGAGGTGAGAATTAGACACCTGTACCTTCTCGCCTTGCTGTATCCTTTTCCTCATCTCTCCAATCTTTGCCCCTCCACAGTTTCTCATCAGACCGTTCCTCCCTGTATCACCATTTCCATCCCTTAGAAGATGAGAAAGTGATCCTCATCCATCTACATCAGCCCTCAATTCCCTTCTTTAATATCACCACGTTCTAATGTTATCTCTCCTTCTTTCAGGTTAACTCTGTCTTGACGCTGCTTTTCTTTCTTTCATCTTTGCCTCTTCTATGGAAATGTTCATCGCATCATTTAACCATTTTTCTATTCTCATTTCTTCTTTTCATCTCTCCATGGAGGATGATTTTTCTTTCTTCACACTGCTACTGCTCTTTTTTTTCATCTTCAGTGTGGAATGAGATGATGACCGGGCACTAAAACAGCTCTCCATTACACAATGAGTAGTCGCATGAAAATGTGACTGAGCCTTACTCTGACTTTGTTATTCATCATGATTAATTTGCTGTGAACAATATGCACTCTTGGCACAGTCAGCGTTTTGTTCTGCAGCACAAGGTGTTTTAAAGCAGCAACACTAACAGAGTGAAGCTTGTTTGATGAATGCAAGATGGTCGATTCAGTTCCTGATGGATCAGTCCATTATTTGGATTGATTACAGGTCCAAGATGATTGTTGTAATTTGCTGAAAGAATCCCAGGACATCCAGATCAATGATACTGATCTTGCAAATTAAATATCTTTAAATCAGAGACCATTTTATTAAAACAGAGGCAACCACACGTGCATTTGAAGATTAATTTGTACCACATGACATCCCTCATAAATACTTTCAAAAATTTTGACATTTAAAAGTATTTGAAACAAATTGACATTTACAGTCACTTCTAATGTAAGACACTGCAGTGCAAATGTTAGTACTGCAGTTTTTACCGTTGGAGTTCTCTTTTCTGGGGTTTTTTCTAGTAACAAGAGATACAAGCTTTTGCTGTCATTACAGACAGTAGACATTGGCTGCTACTCTGCTGTAGCTGCAGTGCGTCATTCTTTAACAAAACATGCAGAAAATTCACGGATGAGTGAAAGTTAGAAATGGAGCAAGCAGGCGTCAGTGGAGGGTGTTTACTTTGAAGCTGCTCCTGTGTATTTGAGACTTGATGTAATCAGCCATTTATTGGACAGATTAGATTTGCATTATTGGGAAAGTTTCATTATATTACCCTCAAATAATCTCTAAATAATAAATGACCAGTTGAGTATTATATAATAATACCTTATCCCTTATGCTTTTCATAAAACTAGTTTGTTACTCATTGGTCAGAGGGTTGAATAATCAGACAGAAAAAGGTTAATGTACAACTTAACAGGTAATAACTTAAGATTTCCACCGTTGCTTTTTTAGGTTGTGACCAGAGTTTTGTTTCAATGATGAGAAATTTTTATCAGGAGGTTTTTTTAAACTGATGAAAATTACATCATAACTTAATTAAAACTAAATTATTGTGACAACGACTATGATGAAATATATTGAGACTCTTAACAAGAAAAAAAAAACTAGAATAATGTGTTGGGGAAAGACAGTTGCATTATTTTTGTTGAGGAATAATTTTCTTCCACTAAATTTTTGCACCTGTGAAAATGATACAAGAGTTATATTAAACTAGCTATAGTTAAAGATAATATTGACAACTATATTTGTCAATTAATGGTGTCAGTGTTGGAAGGAACTTTGACATTACAAAAAATACCTACCTCAGGTTTTTTCAGCCACTTCCTAAGTATGTTTGGATTTTGTACCATTTGTCACATTTTATGTTTTATCATAATTCTGTATGTATATATGTTTGTGGGTCTGAGTGTGTGTGTGATGGAAATGTTAGGTTGGAGCCATATGTGCTCATGTATAGTCTTTGCATGTTCATCTTCCACAAGAGAAGAAGTGGACAACTGAACTTAAAATTTAAGTAATACAGTGAAGCTATAAATGGAGCTCACAAACTTGGGTAATTTAAGATCAACACAATGTACCTTAAAGGGAGCAGCCTCTTTCTGACCTCCTCCTGCATTTAATGGTTTCACTCTGCGGTGATGATCATGTGCTATACCAAGGGAACAGACCTGGTGGAGCTTTAATTAAGGTGTGTGTGTGTGCGTGTGTGAGTGTGCACAGCAGTGTGTTAACAAGGCATTGCAGAAGTAAAGGAAACTGTAACACTGGCAGCAGAATGTTGTAATTACAGCTTCTAGAGGAGGTGGGAGGTCTGTGGATTAAATAACACAGTCTGTTCTCCTGTTAAAAATCAGAGCAGCCAGTGATAATTGCTGCTAAACCAATAAAGTGAAGTAGGAACGCTCTTTACTCTGTTTAACGTTGCTTTGGACACTTTTGATTTCCAGTAATTGTTGTTTTTCGGTGGAAATATGCTTTTTGTGGTAGTATGTTATGATTTGTTGGTCATTTAAGCCTTGATCAAGGTCTCCTTGTATCACCAAGAGGAAGAGGTTCTGGTAGATTTACTCTAAATAAGATTTTCTCACATTTTCCTGTGAAAATCTAAAAAAAAAAAAAAGGCTGTTGCTGTGTCATTTAGCCTCAGAAGAAATATGGAATGAAATCTCAAAAAAGAATAATCAGGCCTGCTTGCTCTTCTCTGTTGACATTTGATCGACAGCTTGACAGGCTGACAGATTGTGCAGCTCTGATGTTGATTAGCTCTCTCCCTATTTTCATGGAAATCAAAAGAGTGACTGCCTCTGACTTTCTCAGATATACTGTGCTGAGAATGCTGATAGTTTTCCATAGATCTTTTCTAATCTCAGTCAGATTTCTAGCAGAATACCAAGGCAACTCTTGGGAGACTGATTTTCCATCCTTGTTATTGTCTGTTGTGTTTCAATCCATCTGTGATGATTCATGCTGTCTGCCGTCCATATTTGGTTAGATCTCCTTTTTGTCTAACGAGACTGATAACATTTTTACTTCATTTTTTTTTTTTTTTTCCGTATGTTTTCCACTTTGGTTTCAGGGAGCCAACAACATCCAGGTGCGGAGGGCTGTGAAAGACACATTCTCCAACCCACAGTCTCCCCAGCCGTCCCCTTACAGCTCCCCCAAGTCACAACACAAGACACAGCAGAGCTTCCTGCCTCCAGGCTGGGAGATGAGGATAGCCCCCAACGGACGGCCTTTCTTCATCGACCACAACAGCAGAGCCACCACCTGGGTGAGAAAACAGGCCGGACTGTACTACTTAGAGATGCTTTATGCAATATAAATGAAGGGTAGCTCTTTATTTTACAGGTCTGTTATGTTCCAACACTTTTCCCTGTAAGCTTCCAGGAAAGAACTATGTTATTTGATTATAATTACAGGGAGTTTCTCTCATAACCTCATTGCACAGTAGATCAGCGCGTGGTCTGCTGAAAAGCATACAAAGCTGAAAAGCATACAAAGCAACATGTATGAAGACATAAAGAGTGTCTAATAAAAAACCTAATGAATTGTTTATTTAATTGGATTTACATGTTAAAGAAGAGTTTTTTTGTAATCCAACAGCTGTACAGAAACTAAATGCAACCACCGAAACTGAAATAACTCTATTTTCTATGTAAAAAATACCAATTAACAAAGATTTTTTCCAGGAGGATAATTAGGACCCTAAAAAATGATAGCAAATGAAGTAGTTTGTATTTTTTATCCCAGTCTGTGTCTCTAGGCACTAGATAACTTGGGAGTCTTGTCAAATAGACACTAAAACAAATCTTGGGCAGTGGTTGGTGCTGATCTCCGAGGGCCTTTTGGTGACATCTGGTGGTTTAAATTGATTTCAGGTTTACTTTAGCCGTCATTGGGGTGCAGCTCTTATTTCAAGTCAACTTGGAGGAGTTTTTGTTCAATCAAAGAACAGCTTTGACAGAGCAAAAGTAGAAATTTTCTTTTACCATGCAAAACGATCATCTTCTTCCCCCTGTTTTTATCATTCATATGCATGTCTGTATCTCCTCATTTGCTCCCACTCTCTCTTGACAACCAGGAGGATCCCAGGTTGAAATATCCAGTCCATATGAGGAATAAGAACTCAATGGAGCCGGGCGACCTTGGTCCTCTTCCTGTAAGTACACTCACAGTTACACCAACTACATATTTAACCTTTGGCCCACAAAGCACATTAATAATAAATCTCATAGATCCCCGTAGTCGCTTAGCTATGTTCACTCATTCACAAGTTCTGCTGCCAAAAAAATTCTGAATCTGTCTGTTTAGATCAACATAAGCTGATGAGTGAAGGTCCCATCAGTAACTTGTCATGTTTTTACTTACGTTTCTGTCTCCAGTTAAAATTTAAACACAAACTGTTGAATTATGTGGATGAAGTGGCTTTGCACAAAAAAAGATGAGACATGATTGCACGAGCAGACAGTTTCAGACATTTCCTTTTTAGTCCTGTTAGTAACTAGGGAGAATGTAACTGTTGATGGATGAGAAAGCAGAGCCTGGAGGCTGTGATAATCCCTAATTAGGAGGTGGACACTCTCTGTCACCTGCTCTATTATTTGTTTGACAAAGACAAACTCCCAACACGTGGGCCAAACGTTGCTGTAGGTAGCTGTTGAATAATGAGAGCTTCATGGGTCTGTACATCTCACAGGCTTGTGTGGTGTGTGCATGTGTGTGTGTTCTCTCTCTTTCTCTCTCTCTCTTTCCCTCTTTCTCTTTTCTCTCCGTTCTGATGGATCTTATGTATGCTACTTCTTCTACACCTGGCCATGTCTGTTTGGCAGAACCTACCAGAGGAGGTTGGTTGGTGCCTCCCTCCCTCTGCCTGCCTACTTACCTGTCTGGTCTGGTCCGGTCTGGTCAAATGCCTGCAGACAGCCTTGCGCATTCTTTTCTTTTGTTTTTGTTTTTTTTTTTGTTATTTTGCCTTTTTCTCTCTCTATCTTTTCTCTTTCTCATGACCGGCATGGATGGACTATACCTCTTCCTTTTCCTTTTCATCAGTATTTTTTCACACCACTTCCTCTCTCTGTGCGCCCTCCCTGCACCACCACTACCACCACTGTGAACGATTTAACATTCGGAGCTCCCCCCTCCCCACTACCATTTTCCTGGAATCCCTCAGACCGCTCCATGTCTTTGCACCTGTATCGGTGACTGAGGCACAGATAGACGAGTTGGGAAATTGGAAAGAGGCGAGATGGACCGAAGTATTTGTTAGAGAGAGGAGAACAGTGAAAAAAGAAGGAGCGAAAGAGGATAAAACAGTGTTGGATAAGGGGGCAGAGGGAGGGATGGAGGTCTCAGAGAAACAAAAGGAGCTATATATATGTATGTTAGAGGAAGGAACTGGCTGTATGCTGCATGTTATCAGCTTTTCAAATCTGGTCTCTCCACTCATGCAGTCGCAGCATAGTCAGAAACACACACACACACACACTGTTGGTTCACCCTGTTTGACAGACTGTCAGACTCGGTCCCTTTCCTTACCCCTTTACTCTCAATCTACTGTGATCTTTTTTTTTAACTGCCTGACTGCTGGTGCTGTACGAGTGTGTGTGTGTGTGTGTGTGTGTGTGTGTGGCCTGTGACACTGTACTGAGTGGTCACCGTGTCATGATGTTCTGGTTTGGACTGGTGTCGGTGATTTAACCTTTAATGTTGTGGTCGTATCCCTGCCTTGCTGACGTCTCAGACATGCCTCAAATAGGAGAGAAAATCCTCTCAGTTCCTTTGTGGCGTGTTTGATTGAGCTTGCCTCGCCTGCAGTGCCAGGCTGTCAGTGATGTGTCCATTTTAATGGTCGGTCAAGTTCAATCAAACATCTGATAAAAAGGAAATAAAAAAAAAAATAAAAAAAAGTGGATGGATTTAAATGACTATTTGAGCATGGCCTGTTTAATTTTGCTGTCTAATGGTGACTGTGTGTTGTTTTTCTCACTCTTTCTCTCTTCGTTTTCGCTTCTTTTTTTAGCCTGGATGGGAAGAAAGGATTCACTCAGATGGACGCACTTTCTACATTGACCACAGTACGATGACCTCATGTCTCTTCCATGCTTATATTCGCTAATGTGTTTTACCTTGTTGCCTTTCTCTTACGTTACTTTTTATTGTGGGTCGTGGTTGCAAAGACTGCAAAGGACCTCATCCATTACAACAGAAACTAGTTAAAATGTTTTGTATCATGCCCTAAACAGTGTCAGCTAACTATGAAAGAAGAGTGAAGTTTTTTTTTCTAATATTAATTCGTCCGTTAATTCTTTCTTGGATTGATGGAGTAGTTATTTAATCTATAAATCATCAGGGAATTGCGACATAATGCCTGAACACGTCTGAAATATTCACTTTATTAAAATATAAAACAAAGAATATCAGCAAATCTTCATAGCTGAACCTTGTAAATTTCCTTAGACTTTTGCTTAATGAAATGGCTATATTTCACTAAAGTCATGGTGAATCTTTTGCTTGCTGCTGATTTTTGTGTTCTGTCTGTCTGTTTAATCCAGATACGAAAAACACGCAGTGGGAGGACCCTCGTCTGCAGAGTCCAGCCATCACAGGACCTGTGAGTAGTTTCCTCTTACAACGTCTCTGCCACGACAGTGTTGCTGCACAGACACGAGTTTCTCTTTTGACATCTGTAACACAGTATTATCAGCCTTGTACAACAGACATAAATCACTCTGTCACTGTGGTTGAGACTTAACATGCCGACACCTTTGTACTATTCTATGTACCACTTCAGATACCATCTTTTTCCTCTCGACTCCTCTCACTGAGTTATGCTATGTAGTTTTTGTGCTTAGGAAGAAATAGAAGTGTGTTTAGTTTTCCAGTTGAAACATGTGCATCACGAATCAACTGACTGTGAAGATATTGATCAGTTTTGGATCATTTCTTGATTCCTTTGTATGTTATTTATCGTCCGTACAGGCCGTTCCGTACTCCAGAGAGTTCAAGCAGAAATACGACTACTTCAGGAAGAAATTGAAGAAGCCGGTAAGATGTGACTTTAATGCTGATCTGTTCTGGAGTTCTGGTTTCTTGCTGGGAAGAAAAAAGCTAAATTTGGTCAAAACCTCGCTGCTTCTTGCACAAGAAGGCAGTCTAATTTGCTTCTGTTTTGATTGTGCTTGATTGCATACTTTTTCAACTTTCATCACACTGTCCTGACACTGCATGACTGAGTTTGATATTTTTATTACACGTTAAATATTCACTGCAATCACATTTCTTCATAATTAACACTTGGAAGGGGGAGTTCAGGACAGCATGTTAGCTGCCTGCTTTTTCGCTAACTGTTGTTTTTTTTTAAAGCTGGAATATAATCTTGGGTTAACATACTGATTCAGTTGCTTCGACACAGGCATGATTTACATATCAGGGTTGTGTCTAAACTGCGTTGTTTTCAAAGCAGCAGTTAAACTGCCTGGCCTTCTTCGATGAGTCTAAATCACTTTGTTGTTTTTCTACAAGGGTCACATACTTCCATCTTACCTGAAAGAAATACAGTGGTATTATTTTTGCCTGCATGTAACAGAGTTTTTTAAAAAAAAAAAAAATTTATGTCTTCCAGGCTGACATTCCCAACAGATTCGAGATGAAGTTACACAGGAACAACATCTTTGAGGAGTCGTACCGTCGAATCATGTCCCTGAAGAGGCCCGATGTCCTGAAGGCACGGCTGTGGATCGAGTTTGAGTCCGAGAAAGGCTTGGACTACGGTGGCGTGGCCAGGGAGTGGTTCTTCCTCTTGTCGAAGGAGATGTTCAACCCTTACTACGGCCTGTTTGAATATTCTGCCACGTAAGTCTCTGCATGTTTGTGTAGGTTTTACAGAGCAGCCTCTGACTGAAGGGAGAGATTTAAGCCCTGCAGATATTTAACAGGATATGACTCAGGACGCTGTAGTGTTAAGCAAAGTCAATGTAGTAAAAGAACCATGTTATATGTTTGAAGCAGTGGAAAAACTCTTGTGCACTCATATTTTGGTTGTCCACAGAGTGGAGCAGAGGGGCAGAGCTGCTGTATTTTATCCTTGTGGGACTTGTTAAAGTTTCCTCTCACTTTGATTAACTTTTCCTCTCATTCAAAAAGCCATCCTGGAGCAAACATTTCCCACATACAGTACATGTTAAGATAATTAAAGTGTTGTATGTTTTGTTCCTTTTCTTGGCAGCACCATTGATAGATGATGGCTTGAGGCAGTGGGGCAAAGGTTACAGAAAATCAGCTAAAATGGTGCTAAGAAAGGAAAGGAAATAAAAACGAAGCCTTACTCTGACTGAATTTGCTTGATTCAGTAATTATTTAATCAGTATGATTAATATTTAATGCCTTCGTAATTAAACCGCATGGCAGAGTTCAGCAGAATTTGTTTCACTTGCAGGTGGGCAGGTGGATCAGTGATCTACTTGCCTTAAGGTACTTTGCTGCCAAAGTAACCTGGGATGACTCTCTCTCTCTCTTTGCTCTTGTCTCTTCAGGGACAACTACACACTCCAAATCAATCCCAACTCTGGCCTGTGCAACGAGGATCACCTCTCATATTTCAAGTTCATCGGACGTGTTGCAGGAATGGCTGTGTTTCATGGAAAACTGCTGGATGGTGAGCTGCCTGATGCTGAATCACGTCTTTGAATTTACAAATTCCCCTTTTGTTCAAATTATGTTGTTATGAAGGTTTTTAGTTATGTGTGAGAGCACTTCAGCATTATTTTTATCGTTGTTTTTAAACTTTTCTTGGCACACACCGTTACAGCATTGTGTTGTTTTCTGCTCTTATAGGATTTTTCATCCGACCCTTCTACAAGATGATGCTGGGAAAACAGATCTCCCTTAAAGACATGGAGTCTGTGGTAAGTTCAGATTGCTACCACCTTATTAACTATTATTACAAAAATATTTTTGCAATTGTAGGAAACAGTCTCTGACACTGTAAAATATCACGAAACATGCATTTAGTGCTTTTAACTTAGAGCAGTCAAAACTGTTCACAGGGCTGGTTGTTTGTTTGGTTTTATATAAAAGAAAATAAATCAGGAAATCTGTCAGAAAAAGCCAATGAATGACATAATTATCATTGTGTCTAATGGTTTTCTACCCTGGGTTTTATTCCTGCAGGACAGTGAATACTACAACTCTCTTAAATGGATTCTTGAAAATGATCCCACTGAGTTGGACCTGAGGTTTTGTATTGATGAGGATAACTTCGGACAGGTGCTTAGTCTTCATATATTCACTGTTTTGTCCTTGTTACTCTTTTAAAATTAAATTTTTATTGCAGTAAAGTGATGCAGTTTGTCATCAGAAGTGTCAAGGCCTTTTTTTGTTGTTGTTTGTTATGTTGCTTCTCAGACGTACCAGGTGGATCTGAAGCCAAGCGGCTCGGACATGGTGGTCACCAATGAGAACAAAAAGGAATACATAGAGTGAGCACATTATCAGTATTATACCTCTTAAAGCATTTATTTATAGTTTTCATGAATAGTGGAACGTTTGACATTTATCATAAATCAAATACTGTCTCCAAACGTGTTTTTTAATCATATCTCACCAATCTTTCGCTGACAGCCTGGTCATTCAGTGGAGGTTCGTCAATCGGGTCCAGAAGCAGATGAACGCCTTTTTAGAGGTATTTATGTGCTATAATACAGCTGCCACATGGGGGCAGTATGACCACAGACTTTATATCGGCCTGTTAGAGGCCCTCAGTTTTAAAATTTACCTCTTTATCCAAACCTAAACCTCCTCCTTGACTCGTAGCTTATAAAATTAAATTATTTCTGACTTTATTAGCAGGATGTTCTGTGCTTTTGATGCTTGATTGGAACTCTTATCATAATAGCTTTTTAATTTCCTTTTTGTTTATTTTCAGGGCTTCACTGAGCTCATTCTTATAGATCTTATCAAGATATTTGATGAAAACGAACTGGAGGTATGGATTCTTTATCTTGAACCCTTTTCTCAAATGAACTTTCCTGACATGGACGATGGCAGTGGTGGTAAATGTTTTTCTTCTTGTGCCTCACTCTCTGCCTCTGTGTAGCTGCTCATGTGTGGTCTGGGTGACGTCGACGTCAACGACTGGAGGCAACACACTGTTTACAAAAACGGCTACTGTCCCAACCATCCTGTTATCCAGTGGTTCTGGAAGGTATGCAACGTCTGTGAGCCATCCAAACACAGATGCCTAAATACATGCCACAAAAACGTGGGAAAACAGCCACATGCTGCCAGACATTAGTCGTGACAACTGGACATTTCAAATGAACATTAGTGTTCCAGTCATCTTTCCCTCCATCCAGCCTGTGTTGGGTTTGCTGGCCTCGCTTTTGAAGATCAAAGTCTGTTTGGAAGAACAGGCTTGTTTGCTCTGATGAAAGAGCCTAAAGTAGCGCCTGCCCCGGTTATCATCTGTCTTCACTTGAGCTTTAACACACAGCCACACAGGCAAATACAATCAGACAGCAAACAACACACACGGGGCATAATTTTGTGTGTGTATACATGGTAACACGCACACACACAGACATCAGTATCACATCATCTGAATAAGTGAAGCTCAAACAGCCTCTGTCATGTTTTTTTCTTACACATGCACACAAAGGCTGGATCACAAAACTGTGCAAAGCTGAATCATTTTATCTCCTTCTCTGTGTTATAGTTGTGTAAATGTGAACGTGTTATATGGTAGGGATGTTGTTATTTGATGTATATATTCTCTGAACCCTTCATTAAATGATGTGTCACTTTGCCTCGTCAGGTTGTCCTGTTGATGGATGCTGAAAAGAGGATCCGACTCCTCCAGTTTGTTACTGGAACATCACGAGTGCCCATGAATGGCTTTGCAGAGCTTTATGGTACGTGACTTCACCTAATAACTTTGGGTTTTCTTTATTTTAAAAATCATGTATCCTCTGCTGAAACTGCAGGCCCTCAGCTTTATGTAGCAGTGACACAAAAATAGTTTTCTGAGAAAAGATGAGTCAACATTTGCAGTTTGAAGAATTGAAATACCATAACATACAGAGAGATAAGGGGCAGACGAGGAATGACCTGATGTGTCAGATTCAATGATGTATAAGTTTTGATCCAAATGTATAAAAACCATATGTTGTTACTGTTTTATTTAAGCTTTGTTTATTATGTCGCATCAGTGTGAGCACAAAGAATATTTATATATAAACAGTAGAATCATTCATGCTGCCTTGATTAAATGAGTTTAAAAGTGAAATACCCCAAATTTTAGTGATTAAAAATGCATTAATTACTCCAATGATATGTTTTCCTCTCTTTCTTCAGCAGGACTTGAATTTGTACATTTACCAAGAGGCTCATTTTGTGGTTTAATGGGGGTATTTTTGCATCATGAGTGTGTGCCATCATCACAATTATCCCCTTTTTGTGCCAGGTTCTAATGGACCTCAGCTGTTCACAATCGAGCAATGGGGAACACCAGATAAGTTGCCAAGAGCTCACACATGGTATGTCACTACAAAAACACAAACACCCACACACACACACAGAAAAAAACTAAGGCTCTACAGTCATGCTAGCAGTTAGCAGCTAAAGCTGTGTTTAGTCACATCAGTGTTTTACACCAAATGCTAACCTCAGCATGCTAACATGCTCATAATAATCATGATAACATGCTGATGCTATGCAAACTGTAGCATGCTCATCATCTTTTTTTAGCAAGTTAGCATGCTAACATTTGCTGCTTGGAACTGAACACAAAGTACTGTACACTTAAGCTGATGGGAATGTCATTAGTTTTGCGGACGGACAAAACACAAGTGACTG
>JAQNCA010000013.1:15572076-15582396 GCA_029783725.1 Acanthurus tractus
ACATGCTCATAATAATCATGATAACATGCTGATGCTATGCAAACTGTAGCATGCTCATCATCTTTTTTTAGCAAGTTTGCTGCTTGGCACTGAACACAAAGTACTGTACACTTAAGCTGATGGGAATGTCATTAGTTTTGCGGACGGACAAAACACAAGTGACTGAGCGAGTTAAAAATGTGACCTGCTGCAGTCGCGGGACCATAAATGTTTGCAGAATTGATCTTGAAGGGAACGGGAATGCCTTCTACAAATTAATGAAAATCCATCCAATAGCTGCTCAGACATTTCACTTAAAAACACAAAGATGAACTTCTTATGCCAGGGGAAAAGTCAGGGGGTCACTTACATTGTTTAGATAGATCATTGGGGAACCACAAAAATTTGAACTAAATTTTGTGCTGATCTAACAAATCAATGTGTAGAGATTTCACAAATTAAGTGAAAACTTTGTCAGCTTGTGGTGTTAGAGAAGAGGACTGGTATTCACTGAAGTGCTGAAGAGTCATTTTATGGGGACTATGAGTGCACGAGATTTCATTACAGTTAATAGAGTTGTTATTGATATTTGAATCTGGACTAAAGTGGATCAATCATCTTACATTGCTGTCCTGTAGTCATGCAGCTGACTAGGCTTAAAGTGCTCTGGGGGGTTTACATACATTGTAATGAAGTACTTTGAAGTTGTAGCTATGTATTTTAAAACCAAACCCTGTGTACATTTTTCTTAATTTGCCAATCAAACATTTTTCTCCCCCAGCTTCAACCGCTTGGATCTGCCGACTTACGACTCGTTTGAGGACCTGAGAGAGAAACTCCTCATGGCTGTGGAGAACGCACAGGGTTTCGAGGGCGTCGATTAAACTAGCAGCCTCTGAACACATCCAACCAACCAACGGATTTTTTAAGAAAAAAAAGAGATACAAAATACAAAGCCACAGGGATGTCAAACCAGCTGCTGTAGCAGTTCTGTGCGAGCATGTTGTACTGTAATGCCTGACCATGAGCCACCTCCACAGCACGGTGGTTTGAGACTGTACAGCGATTTGTTGAGCCAATATGCCTACGTCTTTATATCTTTCCAATGCAGGTAGGTCACTCCTTAAAGGTGCTGGGGAAAGAACGGGAGAGTTGCAACGTCGAATGCTGAAATCTATTACCCACAGGCATGAGCGATAAATGACAAGAGCTGGCTCCCCCCCTCCCCGATCCGCCGTTTCTTTCCCCTCTACCCTCGTCCTGTGAAAATCTACAGTGCTGGAAAACACTAATGCATTTCAATAGCTCCTTTATGTATACTATAGCACAGTATTCGAGCACCTTTCAGTGGAAAGGGTCTTAGCATGGCCTTAATCTGGCTCTTACGTGCACTATTTCTCTAAGAACCTGCAATGGCACTATGATCACAACTCTCTCAAATCCTTAGACCAACACCAGATTACCTTAGGAATGCTAGCCAATCACATTTCAGGAAATTGGCCACACCCCTCCGTAGAGCCTTGTCTTTATGTTGTGTGATCAGAAAATCGCCACTGCAGCCTTTTGTAGAATAACGTTTCTTCTTAAGTTGTTTTTTAGCCACTGGTAAGGATTCAAGAATGGGGGATGAAATAATCCCCAAAGATGATTTTTATAGTTTTTGTCATCATTGAACAGATTTTTTTTTTTTTTTCTTAATCATTGGTAAAATTCTTGCAGGAAAATACTCTCAACGTATTTGTACTGATGAACAATGTTGTTTACTATTTTGACAATTCTATATGACATGGTGTGTGAAGTGTAAATCTGGCTAGTCTGGGACATAATTAATCCATATCATTTGTTATGGTGATAGCAAATGTGTTAAATAAAATGTTTTTTATTGTAGTGCTATGAAAGCAGCATGAAACTGTATCTTGTGTTTGCTTCGACTACATGGTAGTAATTTGGACGTGTAATCAGTCTTGAGGTCGAGAAGGGAAAACTAAAACTGGGGTAGTTTCTCTGACATGTTTGCGTCATGATTATATTAATATTCTCATGCCTGTTGCTGTTCATAATGCTGTAAATTGTTCTTGGAAAAAAAAACCCATTTTAAGTTCTTTCATGATATATAAATATATGTATGAACTACATTTAACAGAAGTATTACTGATCAACAACACTAAAATGAAGCTGTGTGTGTGTGCGCGGGTGTTTGAGAGAAAAGCTGTGATTGCCACTGAATATAAAGCAGCACGTTTCTTACAAAGAAAAAGATGTTTTTTTTTTCTTTTTTATGTTTTTGTCTCTCCTTTTTCTAACACCATTGAACCTAAAGGGCACTTTATAGATCACTCTGAGGTCATGTCACCTATTGTATGTCTTTTGTCATTAACTTGAATGTGATTCTTCTTTTTATTTTCCATTCGGAGCACTTAACTGGTGCAATATAAATAGTCTGTAAATCTGGGCTGCTGCTAAAGTAGAAAAAAAAAGTTGACAGAAGTGAAGCAGAGGCTTCACATCTTTTAGTATTCTACATTTCCTCTCTTCTTTTCTCTACATTTTCCTCCCTTGTGTTTCCTCCCCTCCTGTGATCTCACCCCTCAAACTGTCAGTAAAGATTAGTCCTCTTTTTAGAGGGTTTTCTTTTTCTAATGAATGATGGGAAATATCAGTTTTGTTAAGGACTCCACCACTCTCTACAACTCTTTGTGGTTCATTTAACTTCAGTCAATAAAAAGAAACTTCTCAAAATGTGTTTCAGTGATTTATGACTCTAATGATTAATAAGAATTATTAATTAGAGTTAAAAGTGGGTTGTTTACCAGTTACTGTCTTATATGAGCATGAATCTTTAGAAAAGATCACTCAGAATCTCAAGACACTAAGTGAATTGTCAAACTTTACATTTTTTTAAGTAAGTAACTGGTTGAAAATAAATATTTTAACTCTTGTGAGTACAATTTAAGTACAATTTGAGATCAGTTGTACTTTCTCAAAAAGTCTATTGATGCATGCTTTAACATCACTGCTTTTCAGAATAATATGTACTTTTCAGGCCATTAGTCACTAGATTTTTTGCTTAAATTTAAATAAAAATCTATTAACATGAGCATCTTGTAAATTAGGATGCATTGTAAAAAGTGAACTGGACCAACAAAATGTAAAAGACTTAAAAATATAACTAGCTTTACACAGAGCAGCTTCATTACTAAAATACTATCTGAAAAAGTCCTGCAGAATAAGTTTAGATTATGCAGAAACCCTGCAGGAAAAGTTCTGCTGCTGCTGCTGAGCAGATTGTTGTAATTCATCCCTATTATAAATGGATTCTTGATGTCCAACCAACCTTGACACAGTTCTCTGACATCCAAATACTTGTAGATAAAATCATCTGTCTTGAGAAAATAGTGAGATTTGCAACTGTCCCTGTCTTTTTGTGTGTGTGTGTGCACGTTTGTGTGCACGTGTGCGTATTTGTGTGTCTGTTGGGGCACGTGGTATGGTGAAGGGACCTTAGTTCATTCACACAATCACAATCTAGGAGTTATCAGCGCCAAGGACAAGCAAATAAAAGCTACCCTGCCAGTCAGAGGACATTTTATCAAGCCCCGCTGCCCTCGATCTGATCACAAACAAACTGAGAGCCAATAATTCTTTAGACCCACCCTCTAAAACATTTCAACTACTTAAAAAATGTCACAAAGTGCAAATGAGAACAAATCCTGACTCTTAGAAAATTAATGATAAGCAAGCACAGACATATTTCAGACATGTTTCTGTCTGAGAGAAGACCGTTTTCCAGTCAGTGTGTCTCTCATAAGGCTCTGTTTCCTTCTTACATCACATCATTGACCTTAATGAAACCCTGATGGAATTTTAAAGCAATAAACTCAATCAAAGGTGGATAATAGTTAACTGAACACACTGAACATTCTCGCAATGTTTTCAACTCTAACGTTCCTCCTTTGCAGAGTCTCATGTTGGTAAACCTGTAAAATATGTGATTGTTAAAGGCTACTCATTCACAACACTCATATGTGAAAAAAGGAGTTTCATAAGTTCTATTACAACATTTTACAATCACTGTGGCATTTTTTTATCAACAGTTTTAATTAGCAAAACACACAAACAAAAAACACAAAATGCTGATGTATTGTGCAAATTTCAAACTAAATTACATGCTCTGGTGTTGTAGGATTGCAGACGCCTCATACTAGCAAGTTTATTAGCAGTTTATTACTAGTTCATTAACTTATAAAGTCCTCTTTTTTTAAAATGTAAAAGAGCCAGTGATGAACATACACAACTTTGTGAGGCCCCAATGAACTCAACACTTTGTGCATTACTGAATTTAATACTAATGCTTTTATTTTGTTTACTACTGTTCATGAGACTTTGCAGCTCCAGTAGGAGTGTAAGTGTCAATGCAGAGAGTTTTCATTTCAAACTTCTTGTTTAAATTGTGCCAAATCTGGGGATAAAAAGCAATAATCTATTTCCCTTTCACTGAGTACTCAAAAAAAAAAAGTTGGAGCTCAGATTATATAAATGAAGCTTGTAGTAATACTGCTTCTCCTTCCCAATGAGAGCAGCCAGCTGTGTTGATGTTCACAGGATGAAAACTGAAGTCAACAGATTCTGTTGCTTTATCTGCCCAAGGTGCAATTTTCAATCTGAAACTGATCCTTAGTGAAACTATTGTGTGATGTGGGCCTCTTGAGTGGCAGAGCCAGCAGTGAGTATTTGACTTGTGGTTTAAAAACATCATATAAATGAGGTTAACTTTACTTTTGGACTTATTTTGACTATTTTGTTGATCAATGCTACCAAACTGAATATCTTATGTCTAAATTTTCCAGTTTGTTCTGCTCTCATTAGACATCACCTATGTGTGTAATATTCAGCTCATGGTAAGTTTCAGTGAGTCATTGGTAGTAAAGTAATGTTGCCTCACTGGGGCAGCTTTTTGGTCTCCCGCTCCTCCACCCCTCAACCTCTACTTCTGGTCAGGGTCGATCAATACTTCCCCTGTAGCTTATCACTAATGTGGAACTGGCTGTTTGTCCAAACCCTGCTCCGTCTACATAAAGACTTGGACGGGACGGCATCAAAACCAAATGCACCACGTATCACCTCATGATCATGCAGCTCCGGATGCACAACTGGACTTTTAACTGTTTGGAAAGACTCTGAGGCAAAGATCGCTGGTGCAAGAGGGAAGAAGCAGAGTGAAAGTAGCTGGAGAGAGAGAGAAGAGTATGAATCGATGTGGGAAAAGGATCCACTTAAGTAACTTGAGGTGAGTTTGTTATCCTACAACGATGTCTGAATGCTTTGATACTGTTTTTATTTCATGATTCTATCCGTAAAGTTGGCAAGTTTAACAAGTGAAAAAAACCCTTTGTGACATTTAAGCTTAGAAATAGTACAAATTGTAGCTGCAGGCAAAAACAATTTAGACTTATTGAATCTAATGCTGAATTTATACAATCTGAATCAACTCATTTTTTCACCACATTTCAGAAAAGTATGCAAAAATCTTTGTTTCAGAGCAAACAGGAGATAGCACAGGTGTTCATTTACTATGTGGCTCTCTCACACACTCTCCTATTCACACACGTTATGCACACAGCTGCAGTCTTCCCTACAATCAGCAGAAAAAGACATGTTTGGACTTTGGACACTTTGGATAAGCCTTGTGTGTTTACTCAGCATTATTTTCTCTCTTTTCTATGGTTTTCTGTGCTTTTAATTTTTGTATTTTAGGACATTTATGGGTTAAAAACATTAAAACGCCACATAGAAAATCTGAAATCATGGCTTAGTGTGATTTGAACCTGACTATTTCACAGCCATATCAGGAAACACCACACTAACATGATGTGTATGTTATCATTTGTGTCTCTCCATTGCCCTTTGATTCCACATGTCACCAAACTCTACTTCATTCCTGTTTTTCACCAGGTTTTCCGTCCACCAGTTTGTTTTAACAACCTCTGAAACCATCTGAAACTTCTACAGTAAATTCTGTCCTCCAGAGCTGTGGAGTGTGACAATGGTGTTTGTGTCCTCTGTATCAAACGCCATTATCACACTAAATAGCTACAGTGTGAAAAGGACTTCAATATGTACACCTGATTTCCTGGTTTGCCTGGTTGGGTTATTTCCCCCTTTGCTATTTGTTTATTTGCTGGATTCTATGTAACTTCATTTTCTCTTTTTGCAAATTTGTAATAGTTTCTTCATTCGTATTATTAAACCTAAAAACGTGACCCCGGCTGGTGGTCGTGCCTTTAGTTTAGGACACATCACACCGTGCAGGAGGTTCAGAGATTAAAATAGATCTGCTGTGTGTTGATCCATTGTTCATGATCTTGAGTTTATGAATGTGACCCACTTAGTATTACGTTTGAGGTGCTAATTTCCTGCTCGAGAACTCCACCTAAATATATATATAGCTAAGAATAGAGGACCCATTTGTTTTCACACTGCTGCCAACTCTTTACTTGTGATGCTATATTTTATGATTGCACAACATCCATGCAAAAACATGAATAAACAGTGTTTGTTTTTGTTTTTTTTTTGCCTGTTGCTTAAGAGTGAAGTTTTGCACACAAACCATTTCTCACAATGAAATCAGTCACATGTTCACATTTTATATTCATCCCCTGTCCTGTTTACAAAGACATACAGATGTTTGCACATGCACACTGATACAGTGCTCATTCAAGCCTGCAGGTCAGAGGTCCCATTGCAGGAAATGTGACTTGATTTAACTTCATGAAAAAGAAATCAGACAGCATCTTAAACCAGCAACATCTCTTTAATAACAAAGATCTACACACTGACTGAGCTGCAGCCTGAGAGCCATGTCAGCAATTTGGGTCAGGTATGCATGAGGCAACAGAGAGAATAAGACAGAGGCCTGTAACATAGCGACTGTTTGATCCTGAATAGCTAGCATGCTGTTAAGGTCATTCATATGCAAGTAGATTTGGCGCTTAGTCTTTAGTTAACATGTATTTAACTTAGTTTGAGCTTGAATGGTAAAGTATAGATCCTTGAAATGATGCCAGACAATTTAAATCAATCTAACAAGCAGAATTTCCCCAAATAATAAAAGGACAAATCAATAAATCTTCACATTGATTCGTAAATACATTCAAAGGCTTACACAAAGTGAGGTTTACGTGTACAAAATGAATCGGTAGCTTTACTAAATGAACAAAAACATTGCAATTAAACTCAATGCAACTTAGATAAACACTTTTGTTGCCTTGTAGAGCGAGCAGGCAAAAATTTCCCACTCATACTGTGTAACTGAACCCAAAACAATATGCATACATCCTGTATTTTCTACCTACTCGAAAGACATTTCCTCTAATCAATAAACAAGTTCATTAATTTAATGAACTAATAGTCTGAAAACATCATTGAAGTAGAAAAACAAAGAACAACTTCTGTATTGATCTGTAAAGAAAAATCATTGCACCTCATCGATAAATCAATCTCTAAGACATCACAGTTCAACGCTGTCAACAAACTCATCATTCTCACGATCACTTTCAAGTGTTTGTTAAATTCGTCACAGTTTCTCCAGAACTAAGAAGAGTCTGCCTCTAGATTAAAGTCATTCAGCAAATCTTCATTGAAATAAAATCTCTATCTCGAATGTTCAACATGAGAGGAAGGGAAAACACTCTTATGAAACAGCAGCCGCAGGTTGTGTAACAGTCGCTCCCTTCTGGGTCAAATACGTCTGTCACGTACGCGATTGACCCAAAACTTTGGACAAATTTCTGATTCCAAGGCCAAAATCTGCAGGATGAGGTCAAACATGAATGAAGCAAGTCACCAAAAAACCTTCACCATTTCCAAATCAATGAACCCGTAGTCCAAAATCTCCTCCTATTATGACTTGCCCTTCACTGTTGGCCCGAATGTTTTCTTCTTGGGTGCAGCAGAGGGTTGGGGTTTGGGTTTTGGAGCAGGTTTCTTAGCTTTGGGCTGCAGGGATTTGAGGCCCAGGATCTCACAGAATGTGTTGCACTGGTGCAAAGCTTTGAACTGATCAATGAAGGAGGTGGCGCAGTTTCCTTTGAAGCCTTTATATCTGAAGAAACAAAAGGATCAACACATCAGTTTGCATGTATGAACCATTAACGTGCATCTATTATCATTCTGATTGAAACACTCACCCTTTCTTACAGGTGGCTATTCCCACATCAGTTAGCCTCATCCCCACTCCTGAAAAACAGAAAAATCAGTCTGATATTTGACATTTTGAGCTTATTTACATATTAACACACATTTTAAAATGTTTTCCTAACCTTGCATATCAGTAACCAGCAGGTTGCCCTCAGTCTTCTGGTAGACCCAGTGCTGGAAGGCACAACATTTCTGTCCGGCCTCTGAATCGCGTCTCAGCAGGTTAAGCTCTTTGCCGTCCTTCACTGAATACTTGACAAAGTCACCAATCAGCTCCTCCTCCAGCGTGGCGTACGGGATGTCGTTGGATGGACGGTGAACCAGGTAGATGGGAATGATCCTGGTGGAGAGATAAAACAGAATGACATTATTATAAATGGAAATGAAGGCAAATGAGCTGCAGAGAAGTTCACAGGGTGATTTTGTCGTGTGTGTTACTCACTCTGGGATCTCTCCGAAGGTGTCAACAGCCTGAGCTGCAGTCGTGTATGCCCTGATGTACTCTCTTGCTGTGTTTTGCACCTGGCACTCCTACAGAGCAAAGGGACGGTTTTAACACACTGTAGAAGAAGATCTCTGTATATAATGACAATTATTGTACAGAAATCCAGCAACGCTTTCAAGGCCAGTAAGAAGAGTCAAGTCATAACGGTCCTGACACAGAATTGTTTGTGCTGTGGTTTTTTAAAAGTAATTTAAATTACCGGATGTTGGCATATTAAAACATAACCAGATTGTTCCATGTTTTCCTTTTTAATGGACGGATTCTCATACTTCCTATGCAACATAACAGAAAGCATTTTACTGGCACTTGGAGGGTATTTTCCCCTACAAACTGTAATTCTATGCCATGGTTGCAATTTTAATTGGTAATAAAAATTGCATAACATTGTATGAGAAATGTGATTCTAAAAAAATTTATAAATAAGTCCTGCACAAAATACTTCCAGTGACCGAAAATGTTAGTGGGAAAAAAACTCTTTCCCAAGCATCAAAAATTAATGTGATAACAGCCTTGTATTATTTTTGTACTCTTTAGTATTCTCCAGCATCTTGTAATACTTGGTACAAAGAGAACTTTTGTGTACATAATGTAACTAAACTTCAAGCTGTGAGGCACAACATTGCAGTCCTGTGATGTTCTTACCTCTACAGCCAAGTTAAAGTTCTTCTGAACGAGCTCCTCGTTGTTCTTGGTCCCGTAGCTGACAGCGTTGTGTACTTTGAGCACACAGGAGTGTCCAGGCACTATCAGAGGTATCTGACCCGCTTGCAGCTTGGTCCGGAAAGCCCGCCGATGCATCCCCTCCCCAAAGTGGACCTTCTCAGTGACGATGCTGGCAGGCTGGTTCTCACTAAAGTATTGATCAGACAGGAAATCCTCTCTGAACACTAGCCTGGAACAGTGGACATCCTCCTCTTCACTCCCCACCCCCACAGGGGCAGCTAGAAAAAACAAGACATGCACAATGTTTCATCTTTCATCTGTCAAGATCTAAAATAAAATATATTAAAAAAACAGTTTATTCTAAGATGAAAACTCACCCGTGGTGGTCTTTGGAGAAGGAGGGATGACAATTTCACTGAGCACTGTGAAAAAGTGGAAAATAAGAAGTTCATTTGTTGTCACGTGTGCTAGATGCACTTTTTATAAACATGTTTCTTTTCTAAGTCCAAGTAGTTAGAGTTAAGTCGTGTTTTATACCTTCATATGTGAGCACATAGTCGAGGGTGACTGATCCATTCAAACCGGTGAGCCGACACTGGTACTTGCCCAAGTCTTTGTGAGAGGCGTTGGTGACGATCAGTGACACTCTGCTCTCATCCCCTGCACTTCAGAAAAGAGGTACAGTGTCACAAAATACACCAAATCTGTCATTAAATGTAAAACACTGTGGCATTCATGAACAGAAATTACGGAAATTCAGGATCCTTTCTTTGTAAAAACATGCAGGGTTGCAGATATTCTGCTTTTTTTGACAAGAAACAGCTTCTCCTCATGAAAATGGTTCATATTGACTAGAATATTACACAAGTGAAGGTATCTATGTGTTTATATGTAGAAAGCACAAGTTACACAATAGCAGCTATGGCTACTGGGCAGAAATGGAAACAAAAATTAAAACCAGATATCCCTGTGGTTAA
>JAQNCA010000013.1:15582503-15622704 GCA_029783725.1 Acanthurus tractus
AGCTTCTCCTCATGAAAATGGTTCATTTTGACTAGAATATTACACAAGTGAAGGTATCTATGTGTTTATATGTAGAAATCACAAGTTACACAATAGCAGCTATGGCTACTGGGCAGAAATGGAAACAAAAATATAAAACCAGATATCCCTGTGGTTAAAGTCTTGCACAACAGACTTTCCATCTTCTGTCCTTTATGTTTTCTGATGTCTTGTATGTGTTTTCATGCAGTAGATGAAGGATTCTTAAACAGAGCACTTGTTTTGTACCACAGAATATAGATCCGTTTTTTTTTGCAGCTGCCTTGTTGTTGAGTTAATAAAGTGCAAAGAAGAGGGTAAAATATGAGAAGACACATTGGGAAAATCAAACAGCTAAAGCTAAGCTAAATACCTTCTCTTGATCTCAGCCAGCACAGTGCCGTCCCTGCTCCAGGTGACGGTGTACTGGGAGAAGACGGCTGCAAACTGACACCACAGACACAGACTCTGGGGGTCTCCGCTCACTGCCTCCGCCTGGATCGGCTTCACCACTCTGGGTTCTGCAGACAGTATCATATGCATTCACTATGCTAGGAGGGACTGAGGAGTGCATAGGCCTACAGCTCAAAGAAACAACTCTTGTATTGCAAAAATTGGTTACATTTTTATTTCTTACCTTCCTTAGGTGGGATTTTCTGTTTGACCACTTCACTGTACGCCTTCTTATGCGTTGCCCCGACATCCACCTTGAGTTCCTCCCCCTTTGTCTGGATGGAAACATCTGGTTTGGGTAGTTTTGCCTCTAAAGCGCTGACAATCTTCCCAAACTTATGATCTGACAGGCGTCTCCTCTTAATAACTTCATCGTTTAAAGGACTGGTGAAGTTTTTCGTCTGGTGGTCTTTATGATCCGTATGATGCGGAGGTTGCTCTCCTTTGGAAGCTTTAGCTTCTGGCTGCTGGGACTTTTTCTCAGCACCATGTGACTGATCACTGTCCTTTTCAGCTTTCCCAGCTTTGGCACCGAGCTTAGCCTCAAACATATCAATCCTTCCTTTGGCAGACTTTGGCTTTGCTCCGTTCTCCACTTCAGCCAGCGGCTCCCCGATACTTTTCCCTGCAGTTGCATTGTGAGCATGTTTCTTTTTCTTCTTACCATGTGGCTTGCTCGAAGCCTTCTCAGCTGCCACACCAGGCTCAATCATAAATTTAGCCTCCTTGTCCTCGGGTGTGGCTGAAGTGTTCTCACCGGTGTGATTTTCTACAGTAAGGGGATGAGTTTCCTGCTGTTTGCAGACCTGCTGGGCCGAAACATGGTGAGATAAATTCTCCTGTTTTTTGGAAGCCTGTGCACCATGATGATGACCTGCGGACTTGTCCTTTTTGGAGCGTGTTTTGCTCTCGGAGGTGGATTTGTGGGTTTTGTGAGGCATTTTTTCAGCTGTTTTCTGATTCAGCTCAGCCTTCTCGGGTTTTACTGCTGCGGCAATGGGTTTTGCAGCTCTGGAGGCAAATGGGTCATTTAAATCTAAAGTGATGACAGCGACGCGGTTTTCCTCTGAGATGATGAAATTGTCTGCAGGGACAAAAGACAAGTTTGCCAAGCCAATTTCCTCATTTAATGTTTTTTTCTCAGTGAAGAAACACTCTGCAGTGTCCAAGACCAGTTGTTCCTGCGGTGCAGATTTCTCAGAAGAGTCTGTTGTATTTTCCTTTTTATCAATCAGCTCCTCATTTTCCTCCAAAGATGGTTTGTCAGTAATTCCATCTGAGGCTTGCTGGAGAACACAAGGTAATATGTGATCACAAGTGAGGTGTCTGTTGTCATTGAGAGACTTGCTGGCAGAAGTTTGATCTCCTTTCAAACTGCTGCTTGTCTGACAGAAGAGGTTGGAGTCAATACCTAAAGGAGCTAAGGGCATAATAAACTTGGGACTTCCCCACTCCGACTCTGGCCGACATGCTCCTTCGAAGTGTGATGATGAAGTTTCAGGCGACACGTGTGTGTGGACGTTTATATGTAGGCCAGGTTGTGTGTCCACACCTGGCACGTGTTGGTCCGTCAGAGAGTGTGTGGTGGGGAAACGAAGATCTGTTGACGATTTTGTTCCTTCACCATCAACCTCGACTGACCCAAAGCTGCTTTTAGCCTCCTGCTCGACCACCGAGTCCGGCCGGGGGACACTTTGCTCCTCTGTCACTTCACACAGTCCATCTGCAAAGGGCTAACAATGAAAATGGACATATATTAAGAAAAATGTGAGGTAAATTCTACATTTTTGCACTGAAGATGTTTGAATTTCTTACACTTGAGTGAGTAAAAATTAGTAAAAATGTTAGACCCCACTGAGACTGTAATATGATGATATTTTTGATGCATGAATTTTACATTTTTAGATGTTATTGTTCCAGAGACTGTTTGTTGTTGCTGTTGTTCACAGCCAGTTCAATACAGAAACACAGCAGCATACAAATGAGACAATACACAGAGTCTCCATAAACACATTCATATATTCAAACACACTGCAGTGTCAATGGTTCAATTTTATTCCATTCTGCTTTGGTGGAGGTGATCAAACTTGAAAGCACTGACGATATAGTCACATTGCTGACATTAATATCAATGGACAGCCAATTCAATACATACCTTTCTATAGAGCCACAATGCAGAGGTTTATGAAAGACCATGCTCCTATATCCAATCCCACAGTCCATATGTCCCACATGCAACTGAAACCTACACTGTTGCTGTTATAGAGAGGAGCTTCAGCTATGCCCCGCACACCTTAGCCAATGAAAAGCAGTCGCACAGACCTGCTGGCGTCCTGATACCGAGTTTTTAAAGGAGATGCAGTAGAAATGGGTGTGTTAAAGGGTGAGTACAAAAAGAGAGAGAGAGAGAGAGAGAGAGAGAGAGCAAGGGAGGGTCATGTTTCAGCCCTCAGCTGTGCTGTCCTCTCACCCCTCCGCCCTGACACGCTTTGGATGCATGCTATTATCATTGAACTCTCGGCTATTATTAGATGCCATTTCTGTCCATCTGAAGTTTTCCTCTTAGCCACTCCTGTTTCCTTCAGCACACACAGCTGTCGGTCTTTGAGATCGGAGCCAAAGGACTTATCCAATAATACAGAATCAAGCCTGGGTGACAGCCCCTGCATGCAGAATGAGTGGCGCCAATCCAGAGCAAGGTGACAATACTAAAGGGTATGATGTGTGGTGGCATATGTGGATTTCACTGTCAGGATACTCCACCTGCCTCCTGACAGGCTATCAAAGCTGTAGGTATGACAACACCGACAAGGGCAGGAGCGGGAATGTCTCTTAACGTTCTGGCCATGTTTCCAAAACGCGTGATTGATTTATCTGTTTGCCAACATGACCGATGTGAAGGTGATCATTGTTATTCTCTCCGTCGTAAAGGGGGAATCTTTCCACTGTGCTCCCTCTCTCTCTCTCTTTGCCACAGACTTTAGAAAAACCAGTGTGGTTTGGCAGTGTGTGGACTGGCACAAGTGTGTATTTGCGTGTTTTGGACTGAGTGGGAAAAATAAACATCAACTCATGTTTCATGCTTTTCACAAAAAACATAGCACAAACTTTCCACCTGGCAAACACTTTTTTAAATCTTAATTTTAGTGACATATGAGACAATAATGGGTATAAATCCATATCATGAGTCATCTTACCTCCTTAATTATCAGCCCTGAAGGTGCAGCTTGTCCCTCCAGATCTGCATCCTCCACTATGTTCAGTATGATCGGCTCTTCTTCATTGCCGATGAAAAAATCTGTATCAAAGGACTCGACATATCTACGAAAGTGAGAAAAGTCCAGATCAGCAGATGATGTAGATCCAGAGATTACATCTGCACTGTATCCTTCAGGAGAGGCCACCATAGTGATGGACGAACCCATGGATGAACGCTGGTCTGTGGGGCACAGAGAGACCTCAGCCTGGCTGCTCTGGATTTCCTCTGGCTTCTTCTCCCCCGGTGTGGAGGTTGTTGTATCACACAGGGATTCGATGGTCAGGGACCCCTCTCTGTCTCTAAACTCAGGTCCTGCAGCTTCGAGGCACAGAGACAGGTAGCTCTGCTCGGACAGAATGGAGCTCTTTGGGATGTTTTGCGCCTTTAGAGGCTGATCTTGGATGCCCATGGGTGGCTGTGATTGTGCCTGCACTGCCGGCTCTTGACCCTCTCCTTCTTTCTCTGTATCTATAAGACTGTTTACCTCTTCCAGTGCCTGTGTCAAAGCATCTATCTCAGCTCCCGTCTCTGCAAAGGCAGCTGTGAAGTCCTCTGATGGAGCCGAGATGATCGCAGACCAGTCTGAGAGTGCGCTTGCCCAGCTGTCCACTGAAGACCACCTCTCAACTGGTGGCCCCCAACCTCCAGTGTCATAGCCAGACCAGCCAATTGCTTCACTTCTATCAGGGTTGTAACCTGACACGTGTGTCTCTCCTGTAGGAAAAGGCAAGTCACCGGTGGCCGTGAGCCCTCCTTGCGTCACAGAATGACCCGTCTTGTCCAAAACATCCCTTTCTTCTGCATCCTCACCTGCCAGATACTGGCACGCGTCCTGCCACAATTCAGCGGGGCTGTCACTGCGATTAGGTTGGGGGGTTGTGTCGGTGACCTCCGCTTTCTCTTGCCTCGCATCATTTACTGACAGCAAACACGCCTCATCGGCATCCACAGCAGGTGGTTTTAGCCTCGTGTGTTGGCTCACATCAGATTCATAGTCCAGCGTAACTCGCTCCTCACCAGAGCCGTGATGACATTGTGTCGCTATAGTTTTTGGATCACACATTAGAGCGTGTAAATCACAATCAGGGTCTACCTTTTGACCTTCTGTTTGTGATAACTGCAGGTATTCAGGACATTTACTCTCCGCTGGATCAACATTATGGCTCAGGATGAAGTCCCCTGTCTCACTTTCAAAGATATAAAGGTCCGACACAAGTGTTATATCTGTATCACTCTCTAAACTGTCTGACTGTGATAATGACCTTATTAGAGAGGTAGTGTGACTATGGTCAGAGCTTAAGCTGTGGCTGGAGAGAGGCTCAGTGACCAGTGGCTCCATAAAACCTTCAGAAGTAGATGCCATGACCCTGAAAGGCTGAGGTGTGCTATTTTCATGTGTGACAGAAAAGGAGGATTGTTGTTCTTTTACAGAAAAGTCAGAAAAGGGGGGGATAAGGTCATGAGAGAGGGGAGGTAAAAGAGGTAACACAGGTTCTGATGAGCCAAAATAGCTAAAAACCCTGATTTCATCGTCCTGCGGTGTTGGCTCAGGACACAGTGCCAGACACCCTGACATATTATAGCTAGAAGACAGAGGTTTTAAACAGTCTGAGTCAGTGCTTTTCTCTAGAGAAAGACTTTTGGATACATTTAATAAATCCTCAGTTGATTTGCCAGCAGAGTCTGAGAATTCTGACACAATCTCTGTTCCTGCCTCATATGCAGGCTGTATATTTTCTGTGTGACTTTGAAGAAGAGAAATAGAGTGTAAATCCTGAGTTTGACTGTCTGTAAGAGCTGCTGGCGAACGTGCCTGGTCATCCGTGCAAAGAATTGACAGATCCATTGGGATTTCTAGTTGTGCTGCTCTGGGATGTTGTCGGAAGTGAGACTCCGGCTGTCAAGCAGCAATATCAGGCAAGGTTTTGGCATGAGTCCCAATAAAGATCTGTGCACACATTGCTTGTGCTTGGCTTTTGTGGCATCATTTCCTTCCCTGAGTCCCTGGATGATTAAGTTTTTAGATTCAATACCTGCAATGTGAAGCATCATTTTACTTGAGAATTATATCACACCAAAAGTAGAAAAGCAGGTCAAATAATCTCAGATCTCTAGTGTGTATTTCCCTCCTACATGTGAAGTATTTTAAGCGAGACCCACTATCTCCCTCTAGCTGTTTATCTTAGCTTCAGGAGATGCCTTTTTAAATGGATGTTTGCATCTATTTCTGAGGCTTTTAAAGGACACTTAACCTTGTCAACCTTATCAACAGGAAACCTTCCTGTTGTTGCTTCCTTGTGGCTGATAAAAATGTCTTATGTGCTGTGGTTGTGTTGTAACCTATTTGGACTACAGTTTCAAATCTCAATCTCATATTTCAATTGTCTTGTTTTTAAAAAAAAAAATCAGTGTGCCTTAGAATATTTTTTATATGTTTTGCCATCAGATGGCCATTTTCTATAAGGTTCTCTATAGCCACCAGACTTCTTTGACAAAAGCAGCAATTCTATCTGTCAGAACACAGCAGTTGATGGTCTACCAGTGCCTTGATCAGACAGTTAATTTTCTGAATGTTTGACTTAAGTTAATTCAAACTAACCGCTTATGTCACCCATTAACACATAAACTAACCAATCAAGGCAGCAGCAGACCAGCAACTCCCACGTTCTGCCTCATAAAATCACTGTTTTTATCAAGGCAGTCTGGTGGCTTTCAAGAGAGCAGAGCTGTATACAACAGCAGTAGTTCAATTCTTAGTTTCCAACATCAGTGCGACTGCTGCATCTTGAAAGTGGAGGCATGTTGAAAGCTATCTACTTTGGGTAATACACTGATTATACCTCATATAACCCCACTTAAAAAAAAAAAAAAACTACAACTATCCCCCTATCTCAAAATTTGCCTGTATTGCCCCCTACCAGGCCTGAGTGTAGAGAACCGGCATGTAGTGTTGAAATTGGAGGCTTCAAAATATGTACTCTGATATATAAGATTGCAGTAGAGGGACTGGTGGCATAGACACTGGAAAAATACCAGCTCATCTTAACCCATGACCTGCATTTGTCAGATTCCTGCTGCAGTGAAGGACACCTAGCTTCCCCCTCAACCTGAAATGTTTACTATAGAATATAGATCACAACTGGAAAGTCCATTGACAAACAACTCGTATATAAACAAATTTTACAAGAAACACAAAAATCCTGTCAAAATGCTAATTTTCTAGCTAAATATCACTGAAATAATGTTTCATAAAGACAGAAATGTTTTTATGCAAAGTGTTTGTGTATGGTCTTGTACATCAGTTAAAAGCATCCTGTTTTGAATGATCACAACACTGTTTAAGATTACACATGCAGTGTGCTGACTCCGCTTGGATTTGACTATCATGTGCCCAATAATAGTCCTTATATGAGGGTAGTAACCTACTTCTAAAGACACTTTGAAGTTTTTAATTGAACTGAAATCAATCTTGCTGGTATGGTTGATTAGTACATTAGATAGGGCTTCTTCTGTACTGACATAAAAAAAAAACAATAAACATGTCAGCACAAGTATGACTGAGAGCAAGAAAGTGTAATTTGATATAATCTTTACTGTCTGTGCCAAAATAGACCCATCCGTTGGTCACACAACACCCCAAGAGCCTGCTGCATCTTTAAAGCTTCTATACGAACAACTTATAAACTTGAGCTCAAATAAATCTGGGAACAGTTTTGAAACTAACAACAAAAACTTCCCTCAAAATGTGAGATTTTGTCCACACTGATGGCTGCAAATTAATAGGCTGCAAACTATAGTAATATTAACAGTATTATGGGATTATTCTGATGCTTCACAAAGTGTTTTATGTATCTTTAAGTATAGCAGTGTGTGTGTGTGTGTTATCCTATCAGTAGTGTTGTAACAGCTGAAGCAGTGTATTTGTAACTGACAACAAATATCACTCTCAGAGAAAGACACAAACAGATGTCTGAGCAGTTACCTAACAGCTAAATCTCACTTGATAAAAGTAGCATTAAAAACAGCTCTAACTGCCCATCAAGGGGATTTTCAGACATGCATGTTGTACGTACCTTTTCATAGCCGTGTAGTTGAGGTTTTAGACCTATGATGTACGACTTCAGTATGAGCTCAGGCAGAGCCGACGGTCTTGGGGTTTGAGTCTATTTTTAGCTGTTGTCCCCCGCAAGTACAAAGTCAGTTACCTGATATTGTGGACATGTGCCGATCTTCAACATTTAACACGGGATATCTATATTTACAAGCTGTTTCAGTGATGGCCTACTTTACAGACTGGTTAAGACTCAGAGTTGTTATAGAAATCAAAGGAAGTTTTTTGATGATTCCAGTAAAAATAAATAATAAGACATTTAAGTAATACTTAAGGTTTAGATAATAATTTTACCACAACTAGGCAAAGAGTTAGGCTTAGACAATGAAGTAAATGAATCAAACATATTAATATTCTTCATTTTATTACGGGCTGATAGAAACTAGGTTTTTAAATTATAATTTTGTGTAAAAAAAGGTCAGACTTAGCTCTTGTCCAGTAATGGTCAATTTGCGCTAAACTAAAAAAAAACACTCTCATGTCTGTTGGCTTGTTGCGAGGCTGCAGTCAAGAGATGGTTGGTTTAGCTTAGCATAAAGTCCAAAAGCAAGAAAACAGCTAGTCTGTTTCTGTTTGAGAAGAAAAACATCTGCCATTGTTGAGTACCTAACTGTAGGAAGTCATGAAATGGCCAGATATATTGTGTTACTTACTATTGTGTTATATATTGTGATTTAGAAATTTGTAATTGAGCGACGGTCAATGTGGGCACCTTTTGTTAAAAACTTTTTGGACAATCTGTTTAATTATCTTAGGGAGTCAGCTATAAAGCTCCTGTACATGAAACTTCACACTATTATCTTATGTTCCCCCAAGACCAAACAATCAACAGGCCTCCACAGATTATTATTGCAACAACATTGCAACATTAATTTTCCCTGAGTCTGAATTTGACACTTAATTAAAACAAATTACACATAAGAAAACGCGAGATTGCATCTTGTTTTGGTTGGATCAAACATTGTTGTCTGTCCCTCTGTACTTCTTTTCTCATTAAAAGCTCTTTAATAATGCCCAGGAAGGACAGTTTCATAACAGAGAGTAATAAATGGCTCTTACATAACGGCTCCTGAGACAGGTGATGGGAGTGGATACTTTTGCTGCTTTTAAATCATCACATTGTAAATTGGGGTTTAACAGCAGAGGCCCTCCAATAGAAAAACATCTCAGGTCAGATTTTTCAACCAAATAGAGAGTGAAAATAGACTTTTTATGAGTACGTTTAGTGATTATTTCTCTGAGAACACACACACACACACACACACACATCTGCCCACTTTGGCAAAGCTCAGTGTAAAGCCATTATTGTAAGCTTGTGTAAGTGGTCAGTGTGTATGGCAAACTTTTTTTATGAATGAATCTCCTCTTCACTCACACAAAGCCACGTACGCACTACAAACTGTTTACAAATACAATAAACAGAGGAGGATGAGACTCAAACCATTATAATGATGTCATGTCCTTTTGCTCTTCTTCTGCTGTTATGTAACACCTATTCTTGTGCCGCATTGTAAATCTGCTGAGCAACAGAGGGAATATTATTGGTCTATTAATACATGTGCATGTGTTTGTGGGTTTTTGTGTATTTATTTGTACTTTCAAGCTGATTTTTTTATTTTCTCAAACAGTGCTGACTTGCAAGTTTCAATTATGTGACGAAAAAAATAAATAGGTTATTTGTTTTAACTTTTCTGCATAACCACTGAAAGAGCTGAACTGCATGTGCATGTAACAAGAGCTGTGTAACTCATCTCCTAACTTCTATCACAAACTTATCAATCATCCCTTGTGAATTATGCAATTTAAAACTTCAGACAGCAATACTAATATAAGAGGATCTCAGTAAAGCTCAGTACTTTTCAGCATTATGCAAACTAAATTGAACTAAACTGAAGCTGAGTCTCCAACATGTTACACCATCTTGAGCATGTTGTTGTGGGCTTCGGCATGGGACGTAGCTTGTAGTCATAGTGAGGGAAGTGTCATCTTACCAAAGCAAGATATATTTTTACACCATGTTGTTGCACAGTCTCCCTCAACCTGGCATCTGGCCTCCTTCCTTAAACCTCCCAGACAGCACCAGGTGGAAAAATGGTCACTGCACATGTAAGAAGTGTGCGTCACAACCACGTTTTGTTTGTGTGTGAGGGAGTCAGCTAAAGGATGCTTTTCCAGAACACATTAAGGCATGAATGCCATAGCAGACAAATGATTCATGACACACATCTTCACTATGCCAAAGTGCTGTGAAAAGAAATGGCAAACTAAATTTGACATTGCTGTTAGATCACTGAACTTGTTATATAGATAAAAAAAAAACTAACAACAAAAAACATGATTTAAGTAAATGATGACAAAGATTTGGAGAGAAATCATATTCTGTTTAATCTCCATCATTGAAGAGGCAATCCACACACAGATTATCACATCTTTTAAGCCCCTTGGCAGCAATTTATATCAATGGTGCTCTACTATACCAGTTTTATGACTTTATTTCAGTGCAAATGACAACATGAAAGAGATAAACAGTGACAGAAGGGTGGGGGTATTTCTTTGAGGCTGTTCACTGAGGATTAGTCAACCCATTACAACGCACACTGGGGCACATGCTCTACATAACTTAAGTGCTAGGATGGAGACGTAGCTGAGTGTTTTTGCGTCATAAGAAATTGAAAACCTTTGTTACGGCTTCATCAGCTGAGTCACTGTCACTTATAAATTCTGACTCACTGCCAGGGGAAGTGCATGAAACTATGGCATAAGTTATGTGTTTGTTGTCTTACACCAAAGCTAATGGACTGGAAAAGATGGCAGGGAAACTTTGAGTCACAAGGAAACCAGTCACACTCGTCTTGTAATTTTCAGTATCATCCTTCCATAATAACATTATTATTAATTAGAGAAACAGCTTTACAACTGTACAACAAATCCTTGATAATGTTTTTTTTCTACACAAAGAATTGACATTTTTATCCAGAAAATGTGAAATGTATTCTTAAAAACTTGTCTTTTTTTTCTAAAATAAAACAGAGGTTTCTAATCTACAATAGCAGCCTTTAACAGGAGCATTTTTATAGCTTACGAGGCACAAACAAACAGAATACAGGTTTTAGGATGCTGACTGGATAAATATTTTGTCTTCTGACTTGTCTTTATGTACTGCACAATTTCAGATGGAGGTAAGGCTTCTCAATCAGCACAGTTAACACGTAGCTCACCACTAGTGTCAGCACCACGTGGCCAAAAAACAGGTACATCTAAAGGGAAGGGGAGACATACAATAAATTCAGTTTCAATGGAGAAAAGGAAAATATTATGGTAAATTCTGAGGTATCTCAGTGTCAGGTTGGATTATACTGTGTGAAATGTGCTCTCTGAAATACTTACAAAGTTGATGTCTGTGTAGTGAATCGGTGTTTCTTGTAAACCAATATAGATAATGATAAAAACAGGATGTATCAGATAGCAGGCAAAGCTAATGTTGGACAGAGGAACCCAGAAACTCAGAGACAAAATGCTTTTGATGAAACCTGAAGAAAGAGAGAAGAACATACATCATATGTGTTTAAAATACATATTTCTGCCTCCCTGTGTTAAAGTTTGTTTTGCAGCCTAAAGGGCTGAAAAATTGAAATGCCAAAAGTAGCAGTTCCTCAAATGGCCACTTGGGGCTGACTCCAAAAACCAGTCAATCCTTATAAAGGCCTATGAAAATATTTTAATATTTTTTTAGAATCAATATTAAAATATTTATATATATATATATTGTCTTTTTCTAAATATTTGGAGATTAAAAAAAACATTCCTGCTCTCATTTTACCTCCATAACCCTCCTCACAGGCCACGATGATCCAGGTCACTGCCAGAGCCCACAGTGGTCTGTGCAGCCCCTGGTAGAGGGCGTGTGGCACAGATGGATGGGCAGGGGTCTCTTTAAGGATGTAGGCAAACCCGATCAACATGGCCAAGAGTGACAGACAGCAGAACCAACCAAATGCTGCCTGCCACTGAAGAAACAGCAAGAGACATATAAGCACATGATTGTAGCAGCAGCTTATTGGCATGTGTGTCTACTGAGATTGTTTGGCTTTATTATTGACACAGAAATGCAGGAGATGTGTTCAGATTTCTACTAAAAAATAAGCTGTGCTTAGAGGTTGGGGCAGATAATCAGATGCTCTCACCTTTTGCTTTAACAGCTGATCTTTCTTTGTTGTCAAGTATATTCCAGTAAGAATCCCTATTAAAAATGGCCCGTATCTTGTGTAGGGCTTTGCATAGTAACACAAGACATAATTTGCAGATGTGCTGCAAAATAAAGAAAAAAATCCATACCTTTTTTAAGTTTAAAGAAACAGTTTGGATGGTTAGTTCCCCTTTAACATCTTTTACACTGGATATTAGTGCATTAGTTTTAGATCAAGATCACTCATTCTTACAGTGTAGAGGGCTGGAAGACTGGCAGCTGCTGGAGCGCAGTAACAACAGCACTGGTCACAGTGGTCATCAGCAGGAGGCCTCCAACAATAATGACAAACACACATCTGTTTCTGATAAACACAAAAGTTAGGATTACAGAGAGAGAATTGCTATGTTGTGAAAAGGCCTTGGTAGTAGCTGTGATTGTAAAATGTATTCTTCAAATGTAAAAATGTGAAATTTTGCAGGGGTTTTTTCAAAGAAATATTTAAAAGGACATACAGTCTGTAAAAAAAGACCAAGATAGGAGTGGTGGCATAACACTGGAAGTCCAGAGACAGGTACCATGTCCATGGGATACACTGAGGAGTGAAAAGGAAATCAGAAAAATGTGTTAAAATAGACTTGGAGCTTCTGCAAATGAGTCCAACTCACCACTAAAACTTACTATCTCATGGACTGGGAGGAGATTGCTTATCAGAAGTATGTTAGCCCACCAGTAAGTCTTACAATCCATCATTGAATCTATTAGTGGAAACCAGTAGGGTCCCCACTTGACCACAGAGATAAGTCCAACAGTTAGACACATGATAAACAGGTGCAGTGGTTGAATCCTGCAGAGAACACACAAAAACACATTTACATTACTGGTTTACACACAACTGGTATCTTCTTAGTCCTTTTCATTGCCAAAAAGGGCACAGTGACCTTACTAGATAATCATTACTTCTTTGATGAAATACCTTTTTATCCTTTTAAAGAGGTATTTGGCCACCAAACTGGGGCTCAGTTTGTCTTCAGCTCTGTCAATTGAGCCCAGCAGAGTTCTTGCACTAAGCAGACCCCTATAATACAAAAGCTGCTTCAAAAACCACTGAAATTGGCAACTTAAAACTCATAATAGAGCTCTTTTTTGTCAGACACACCATGGTAAAGTAACCACAATTTTAAGTTTTATGTGTCTTAGTCTCACCCCAGCAGTAAGAAGGTGTCAACAGCCAGAAAAACAGGTCCACTTATGGTCAGCACATACAGAGGGCTACTTTCAACTATTTTTCTCCAGTTTTTGTAGTTATCTGCAAGAGACAATGCTGTATAAGAATATAAGAAAGTAACTGGATGACTTGTAGACTAAAATAATTGAGTCTTTTTATATACCCAGGTTGTTTATTACAGGGAACTGTGCAGAGTGTCCACATATGATCCATAACAGACTGAGAACACGGATGCCATTCAAAGAGGAGTAGCCTCCTCCTGGGATGTTTGAGGAGGTGCTTAAGACACCCTGACTGGTAGACTGCAGAGAGAGCTGCTGTAGGCACTGATACATACTGCCTTGAGGAAAACACAGAGGAGTGTGGCTGGTGTTATCTGTAAAAAACAATGTTCAATAAAGCAATTTAAACACTTATCAGTACTTATCAGTGATATTTACTCTTCTGTAGTCGATCTTCAAATTCAAAGTTAGGCATCATGCACTAAGTATTTTCAGGAAATCTTGTATTCACCCAAAATTCATTGCACTTACTATTTCTATTTTCCTCCAAAGTGCTGTTATTTGTTTTGCTACAGGAGGAGCTGTTGGTCTTCAGGGTCCCATAACGGTTGGCGTCAGTGTTTAAACAGGAAGACTCTGCTGTTGGACAGACCTCTCTGTTTCGCTGCCATCTTACTATAGCTGTAAACAGGGTAGCCGCAAGAGGAATCGCTACCATTAAACAACACACAAATCTGCAGGAAAAGAAATTTGTGTTAGGTAAAGACTCAACGTTACTCTTCCGTTTTACAGAAAAACAAAAACCGAGTCTATTCCTAAAAATTAAGTGTGGTACAAGCAAAAAGATCCTTATCCGAATCAGTTTAAAGTTATTACATATGCAGTAACAGCAGATCATGTTAAAAAAGAAGAAGTACAATCATTTACTGACAGGCAGGTGACATCTGATGCATCAGGGGAAATGCTGTTGGGCAAACAGTGGGTCATGATCAACTCCTGAGTGGACTGATTGACCAGGATGGGAGGTAAAGGAGGAATGAGGGACATCTGACCAAAGCGCAGTTTCTCTGTTAAAATGGTAAAACAAGTCACAAGTAAAGCATAAAGCAAGTATTGGAGGTACCAAATGATATTACAGTAAATCCAGAAAATCCAGATTTTAGATTAACTGACCGTGCAGCACCAGTGTTTGCACCTCCTCTTCCTCACAGGAGTCAGGAACACAAATACCCACAAAGTACTGGACTGTTCCCTGCGACAGTAAAAAGGACTTTGTTCATAAATCAAATCTTTGTCATCTTATCGCCAACCAACACCTGATGTTATCTCTTGTAATTATTATTTTCTTTTGGTCGATACCTGATTAAGGAACACCTGACAGTACTGTCCAGAGAAGATGGGACCTTTGGCAGAGCGGCACTGCTGCAGCAAGCCAGGCTGGTTGACATTACCTCCTTCAACGTTGCTACCCATCTTTCCAAATGCATCATACACTAACATGCAAACAAGCACCACCAAACAACACAGATACAACAACTTAGAACAAAAAGATCAAAACACAAACCAACTCAAACACCTTCTACAATTTGTTTCGATAAAAGAGAGACTAAATTCATGGAATAAAACATATGGAATTTTATGGTTGCCTTTAATTGTACAAAAATTAATTAGAGCTTATGTATTTTAACAAATAAATCTTTTTGTTTTTTTAACCATGAAAATACTTTTTTTCTGATAAAAAAGATAGAAATCATTCAGTCGATCTATCCATAACGTAATTTTAATAAAAAATATATATTTTTTCCTTTTTTTCCTCACATAATTTTCCGCTGTTTTCTTTGTCTCTCACATTGTAAAAGTCGTTTCTCACATCGAGCGAAACAGCGCCCCCCCCCATTTTTAAGCCTTTACAATGACAGCCAGCCTGTGTGGTCAAAAACGGCGTTGCATCCTTACCGGAGGAAAGACAGGTGTTGTTGTTGACATACCATTAATTTGAGTTTTAGCTAAGTTGCAACCAAATTTGACCAATAGATGCTACTTTAAACTGTTAATAGACAGCTTTCTGTTAAAGAAACTTAAATGTAAAAGCTGTAGTTAGTCATACTTTGTCCTTGCAACAAAAAATACAGAGTTGATGTTTAAATTAATCAAAAGTTAGTTTGTTTTTCTGTGTTGCTAGCTGCCGTGTATTTTGCGATACTAAGGTAAGTTAACCGGCAGCTAGAGGAGTAGTAAAGGTTATCGAAAACAGTAATATGAGCAACAAGTTATAATGCATTAAGATTACACGGAAATGGATTACTTCATCATCATCATCGTCGTCGTCGTCGTCGAAAATACCGTAAGTCAGACGCACCATCCCTGTATTTTGTAACATAAACTTCCTCTCTCTCTCTCTCGTATTTGGGTATTTTTTTGGCAGATTAAGCAGATTTTTAATAAACTTGAAGAGAAAGTCTGCAAGTTTCTTGTGAGAAATCAAGTCCTGTTTTATTTTTAAGTTGTGCAGTATTATAATTTTAATAATAACATACTTTATTTGGTTATCTCTTTTATTATGAAAAATACTACTACTTAATGCTTTACAAAATAAGAAAGAAAATAACAGACAACCATTTAAAAGTTGAAATATTAAAATCCATTTAAAAGGAGAAGAAATTTGAAATAATAAAGTATGAAAACAGCCTAAAAAAAGACATAAGGCTGTGTAATACTTACTGAGAACTGCATATTCATTTGGCTTTTTCTGGTTAATTTCCCAGAGGAAAGTTTCAGTATCCTCCATACATCTTTGAGACACTGTCAAGGCCTGCATATTTTCCAGCGCTACACTAAACCCAGCACACAGAAGGAACACCACCCAATGCAAGGCCATTTTCAGGACTGAATGCATCTATTTAGTGGATGTTTTTAAGTGACATAGGAGGAGGACACATCATCATCAAAAAGGTAGCGTGAAATTCATCTTGCATGGAATGAATTGAAAAACAGCTTTAGCAACTGCAGGTCGTCCTCACCTGGTTTTCTATGTTAGGTGTGAACGGGATTTGGTTACATGAGGATGAGAGGCAGACAAAAAAGATGCAGGCTGTAATCATGTCACCACTCAGGATCAACTTGATTAGAGGGCGAGTCTCATATAGGTACAAGTCAGTGTTTGGGTTGAAGTCCCACCACCACCACTGGATCGAGAGATGTTTGAGAATAGTATTGGGCTGATGAGAAATTGCTCATAATCTCTTCTGAAAGAGAATAATTGGTAAACTTCAGCTACACATTTTCACACATTGTAATAGATTTCCCTACTGAATTTTTTACCAAAGGAGCTGATATCTGATGCTAAATTATAGCAGAGGAAACACCACTTGCAATCTGGTTAATACACTTTACAGTCAATGACCACTAGAGGGTGATCTTGTCCTAAAAACCTTCATAAAGTGCCTATACCCCCAGCCAACAGTAGTGAAAACAGTTGACACAGATTTACCATGATGCAGCAATGTGTGTAGTTTTTGTACTAGTGCTGAAGAGAGGACATAATAATTTTGTAATGCAGCAGCCCATACCACTTATTGTAGTCACAAAAACCTCTTTCCAAGTCAGTAGATCTAAATTTTGCATTGTGTTATACTTTAAATCTGTCTAACTCACGGTTTTTTTGGTTAAATGTAAAGTAATCCTCTGCCCAGTTTCTTTATTCTGCTTAAAAAGAAAATGCTGTGCTCACACAGTTATTCCATTGTTATGACTTTGCAAGTGATCGACCTCCTGTTACTGTTCTACTCGCTCATCCTCAAAATACAGAATAGCATTAAAACATTCCCTTGCTGATGAGAAGTTGATATTGTAAAATAGTAAGTTTCCACCAAATCATATTTTCTCCATTAAACTGGTGGTGAGTAAACAGTTTTTTATTGGACAGCATTAGCATTAAGAATTTAATGAAAAATTAGGTATATTGTATTATATTATATTATATTATAGGTTATTCATCATCTGCAGCTGCAATTAAAAGAATTAAAATATTCAAAGGACTGTAGGACATTCAGATGGCAATCCAGTGACCTTTACATTTATAGTTGTAATGATCCTTGAAGCAAAACAGCTGTACACAAGCATGGGTATGAAAAATTAAAGAAGGATTTCTGATATATTTCCATGGAGAAGAGCTGATATCTCATGTGCAGTGGACATCAGCTCTTGCCCCTAGCAGGTTTCATCATTTATTGACACATATGAGGGCTTTATACACTAGCAATAGAAATGTCTAAAAACAGCAGCAGCAGCAGCAGCAGCAAGACACATTCTAATCAACAAACATTTCACAGACTGCTTCTCACATGCAGTTTAACAGCGCAAGACAGTTTGGGTCTTATTGTCAGAGTACAAAATCTACTGAATGATAGTTTTTGGAGATTCATGGAACAAATAAAGCAATGGAGAACAATCTCACAACTGTCAGTTATAGTTAATATAATTGAATAGGTTGTCTTGTATGAATAATTCACTTTCACAGCCAAGGCTACATTCATAGTTTTTCTTCAGATGTTTTTCCCAGTGAATTTCCTGTTATCAAACATTCATTATGATTTCACATTAAACTGAAGAACCACAAATGAATAAACAGGACAGAAAATGATATTACTGATATGAATTATTAAATGTAAGGTCATTACAGCTTTCCTTCTATTGTGCCGTAATAACAGATGAACTATGCTGTAAAGAGGACTACTGTCACATAAAAGGCAAGTGCTTTGTACCTTATAATTTGAATTTTCAGGTAAATAATCTCAAAGTAAGTTGTAACCTCAAAGAGCTGCCATATATACATGGAATGATAAAAAAGTTTGACATTCTTGTAAAAAATGTTTTTTTAAAAGTAAATTCAAATTTGGCCCATACGTCTCCAAAAGACTGTTCCTAAATGCTTGACATAATCATCCACAAAATGGTAGCATTAAACTTAAATTTTTGTTGTTTATGCATTTGATATGTAAATGATGCTAACTTGAAAGGATCACATGGATTTCCAGTTGAAAAATAGGCTTTATTTATTGCCAGATTGTCTGAAATCTTGTGATATTTAATGTACTCTCAGCTCAAAATAAAGATTTCAGAAACAGTAGTTTCAATATGCTTAAGGAGGCCAGAGTCGGGGTGTATTTTCAAGGCTGAAAATTGCTCAAAAGTATTAGTTGATTATGAAATAAAAAACCTAAAACATAAAGCATGTTTGATACAAACCTTCTACTCAACTTTTAAGTTGAAATTAGAGACTTCAGGTAGGGGCATTAACTCTCTTAAGTGTTATATATATTTATATATTTGTCTTTCAGACATTCATTGGACTTTAGCAGCATAGAAAATTCTGAACACTGCTGACTGAATGAGGATTAATCCCATTACAACAAAATATTCATATACTATCTACTTCTAGTGAGAAGATGACAATGAAAACTGTTTAAAATAAAAAAGCTCTTCTATAAAAAGATCTATTAAAGGCCTATAGAAACATCTATGAATGTACAAAAAACTATCTTGTTCCATTTACTTAAAGACACACAAGTGACTTTGACATATATTACATATTTTTCTGTATACATTTTATAGTACCATACATGTACATTAGGTAAATGTAGCAGAACCACAACCAGCTGAGGTACTGTAGGTTGTCTGCAACAACTCAAGATGTTCAAAACATCGATGTTTGCTTTAGATGGAATGGTTCAAAAGTTTGTCCGTTTCACTTTTCAGCTGCACTCAGTCTCTTTGATTTTATAAATGCCATCCCATGTGTCCTCATGTGAGTATTCAGGTTTCCCTCCGTTTCAAACATTTTTCCGCACACTTTGCATTTAGTATTTGGTGTCCCGTCATTGTTCTCATCTGTGACATCCAGCTGGTTCTCTCTTTGACTCTCGTCATCGTCCGTTCCCCGTCCGCTGTATCGGGCGAGACCTTGCGGCTCCTTCAGTCGATGGACGATGAAGAGATGTCGGGCCAACGAGCGGTGGGAGGTGTAGCACAAGCCGCACTCCTGACACTGGTAGGACGAGCCATCAGACTTGTGCTGGGGAATGTGCTCATGGAAACCAGTGATGTTCTCAGTGGTGAAGCCGCAGACGGCACACTTGTGAACTTTAAGGATGTTCACCTTGAGCCTCTTCAATGGCTGAGAGTCGGAGCCCCTGGGGTTCAAGCATGGAGACCCCTCATCCTCCTCTTGCTTCCTTTTTGGGCTGAGAGTCTGTAGAGGAGATTAAAACAATCAGTTAGGACCGACAGGAGAACCATGAAAGTCACTTTACGAGGAGCATTTCCCTCCCATGAATGTTTTTGTGTGGATATGAGACACAGTACCGTTTTCTTATCAGGTGAAGCTTCTTTATTATTAGAGCTGACAGTCTTCCTCTCGGGGTCTTTTTCTCCGTGCATCAGTTGAATGTGCTGATCCAGCAGCACTCTTTTAGTGAACGGCTGACTGAGAGATGGACAGTGCCTTTCGAAGTACAAGAAAAGCATTAAGTCATTTTGTCTTCCATTTTTTGCATTAGCTTGCACTTTTACAATAACTGAAGGGTATAAGCTTTCCACATTGAATTACACTGTATACAAGCAAGGTAAAGTGTAGTTCTTGTGACACTGTTTGCAAACTTCCAAGTGCACCCCAAACCTCTTCAGGTATGTAGGTGGAACTGCTGCATTGGCCCAACACAAGCATCTTCAAATTTATCACATCACAGTTTGTGCCTGTGCTGACTGCGTACGACAGCTTATCGATAATTGCCTCATCAGTACTCCAAAACCAAACACCTTCTCTTCTGCCTGTAAGAACTAGACTGTCCTCCCAAGAAAATTAGGGCATTGGTCATTTGAGTTAAGTCTGTATGTTGGGTGTGAGAGAGAAAGTACACACAGAGCTATGAATTCCACAAAGAGGCAGGAGGTCAGGGTGAATTGATGAGTAAACAAAACACAGAGGCCGCCTTTTGTTTACCATTTCCTACAGAGAGGCTACATGGTTTCTTGCAGTCATGACAGCAGTTGTTCACCAATGGCAACCAAGTGGTTATTATTGTTACAGTGATAACAGAATAGGTGTGTGTACTCACGGACAGGTGTAGACCTTCCGCAGTCCCTTGTGTTTGAGGCGGTTGTGTCGACATAGGCTGTGGGAAGAGCTGAAGGACTTGTCACACTGTCGACATGGGTGTTTCTTCAGCATCTGCAGTGCAAAAAGAAGGCCTGATTCATTGAAATATGGGCGGTTATACACCATGTATTTTACTCTTGGGCTAAACTTACAACATTAGTTACTGTGCTTAAGTTAAAATTCAAGGTACTTAAATTATTGTCATGTCATGCCAAGTTTTACCTCTTATTCATCACCGGCTGTTTTGATCTTTCCTGCAGGGTCAGCCAGTACTGAGCATTTTTCTATGCTGTTGTAACAAAGGATGCTATGACAGCTGAATTTGCTGGTGAACTTTAATGAAGGATCTGATTACTTCTTCCAACACTGATGAACTTATATTAGCTCTCAAAATTTTTGTCTCTAAACAGAATCTTAAAAAATGACCCTGCAATAAAATGGAAACTTCTTCATGCGAATGGCTTCAAACACACTTACCTTGCCATGTTCACGCCTCATGTGGGCCACAAAGACCTCCCTGGAACTGAAGAGCTCATTGCAGTCTCCACATGTATATCCTGAGCTGGCTGGGTTCTTCAGCTCTGCTGGGCAGTTACTGTTTGTTTTCTTTAGTGGTGAAAGTGTAGCTATTTTATCTCCTTTGTCTTGACCATTTAGAGTTCCTCCATCTTTGTTATTACTATTGGCAGAGCTGTTGCTGTTGGTATTGTTAGAGTTGGTGGGCTTGGTGCTGAGAGGGAGGTTGATGCCCAAGTTTGGTGGACCCTCGATGGTCTTAAGGGTTCCATGGATGGTCTGGAAAGAATCAAGGCATGAAAATTAAAGTTAAAAGTACAACTAAGAACTGATGAAGACTTGATAAGTGAAACTTTCCTATACTAAGCTTGGAAGTTGAAACAAAGAGAGCAAGACTGTGTCCCATAAGTATTCATTAAGTCACAGCATGAGGTTTGACTTTAGAATTAATCAGTTGTAAAAAGCACCGTCAGATTACCATAAAAGTGGTTCCTATCATCAGGCATGCTTAATGGCTACTCTTAAGCTCACCTTGATATGATCCAGCATGAGCTGCTTCTGTGCATAATGCATGGAGCAGTCTGGGCATTTGAACACTGAGACTTTATGATTGGTGATGTGCTGGTCGAAATGCGTGTACAGCAGGGACTGCAAAGTGAACACCGTATCACACATGGAACACTTATAGATCACCCTGAAAGACAGAAATAAAAACAAGCTTAAAAAATACTTGGAGTTCACTGTGCAAAGAGGATTTTTTTTGTCACAATAGGCAAGTGAATTCCAGCTGTTATTTAGCATTTGATATCTTATAGCCATGTGATGTTATTAAACATTCAGTCACAGTTACAGAACACCTGCAATACAACTGTATTTTTACACAAATCTAATCATATTAAAATAAATGGTGTAGTTCACTATGTATTGTTCCCTGTGCTTTTAAGCTTTAAGTCTGAGATAAAACCGGTGCCAAACCCCCCCAATAATACAAGAGCACCTGCTCTTGAGCGCCTGTAACATTAGTACACCTGATCATGGGGAATTTGTGAGTCGGTGAAAGGTTGCCACATGGAAAAAACAAACCTAGAAAAGCCACCATGTCTAAAACTCACAAATCCTGCTACTGACAAAGCAGCAAGGATGATTTTCCATAGAGAAAATGAATTGGACATGGGTATTAGCTCATATTACTCTGTGTTGATCTGTATGTGTGTGGTGAACAATTATTTTAGGAAAAAGCTTGTGTGTTATGTGTGTAGCCTATCATATGCTATTTTAATTTAAATATGTGTACTACATTTAATTTTACATTTAATGAAATTTTGTACTTGAAAATTTGCACTTTTAAAAGCTGCAATATACTTTGCAGAATTCTGTCTTCAACAAAATACACAACACAAAAATGTATTTAGTTCAGTATAAAATCCACGGTGTGTTAAACATAAGTTGCAGCATTTGAAGACCTACTTGGGCTCTCCTGCCTTCATGCCCGGGTGCTGTGTGTATGCATGCGAGTGCGTTCCAGGTGCAGATTTGAAGGCCATGGGGCAAAGAGGACATTTATAGAAGACCTCACAATGGCTACTCTGTATGTGGGATTTTAGAGTTGCAACATCAGCGAAGATCACACTGCAGTGGACACAGCTGGAGGGACAAGGAATAAAAGTTTGCAAAAGTTAAATTTAAACGAGACTAGTATCATCAGTCTATTTTCCTGCAAGCAACTGAATAACCAAAGTTCCTTTAATGTTAGTCTTTTCTTTAAGAAGAAAATTTATGTTTTAATACATAAAAAAAACACCAGTAAATTTCAGTTTCCTACACTCTGTGTGCATTGAGCACAGGTTTGAATTTCAAAGTAAAAATCTGTAACATTGCTAAAATTAAAATTTTAGACAGACAGAGGAGAATACAGTGTCATATGTTATATAATCACCTGCCACATTTGTAAGGCTGTTGCACATTATTGATATGCAATGAAAACATCATTACTAGACATGATTGCAAAGACATAATTAACACATTCCAGATTTTAACCTTTTAACTTTAAAAAAAATATCTTAATTTCATAACATTTTGATCGATCAGACTTATAATTGAGGTATAATTGGTGTTTTTTGGGGAGTTTTTATTTATAATAGCTTGAATGTTGTGTGACTCTTTTGAAAAAATTGTGACTGTCAGTTTTTTTTGCTCTCAATTTTTATAATATCACTTTCAGTGGAATGGGATTGTCAGTCTTGGGCAAGCTTAATGAAATAATAACTATCTTTAGAAATGACAGTGGCATCTTGAGAGAAAAGCAAGGACAAGTGACACTGAAATCTTACAGCCACTTAAAAAGAAGAAAGAACATTATTCAGTGGTAAACACTATTAATTTATATTCTGTCACATTTGACTGTTCAAAAAAAAAAACCTCTTAATTTTAGTTGCAGTAGACTGACCGATAGCCGACTCTCCGGGTGTAATGCAGGCAGTTCTTGGTGACGTGTGCCTGGAAATGGATTGAACGGCAGCTGGCACCACACTCAGGGCAGATGTAAGGAGACTTGTGCTGGTGGATTCGCTGGTGTGACAGAAAGCTACACTGGTTTGGAAGAAGCATTTGGCAGATGGTGCATGTTTTCTATAGGCAAAGAAGAGAGGAGATAGAGAAAAATCATCAATTGCACTGTGTCACGGCCTTGGATTGTTATGAGGGGTTATTATTTTTTTTCCTTATCACTCTACTATTATCCTTTTTTTTAAATACAGTACATTTAGGTCAACTAAATTATAAAGACATTTTCTTACATCTAGGAGTGTCTTCTGATTTAGATAATGTTGTCTATGTGTGCTAGAGAACTAAAAAATTCATTAAAAAAGCTAAAGAGCAGTAAATGTCTTATTTCTTTTAAATTATATCCTCAATTTAACTGAAGAGCAGCAACCTGCCAAGTTATGTCATAGTATTATAGGTCTGTTACATCCAGCAATACTTGCTTAAACATTGTTTCTGAGATTGGTGGCGTAGTTGCTAAATCAGTCCAAAATATATCTCAAATTTATAAGTAAATGATTTAGGCTGCAACTGTAAAGTCTGTTTTCTCAACACAATACTCTTTACCTTCTGTCCGCCTTTAAAAGTACATGTCTCACTGTGATTATTTGTTTAATACTGAAATGCACCTGGGGAGTCAGAGCAAGTTCTGCTTCAAAGTTTAAACATACACAAGCTTGTACTTTTACACTTTTTTTGTGAAAGAACCAGATATGTTCTACCTTTGTTAATGTTTTAATAACTATGGTACTACTGCACTTGTACCAAACTGTAGTGGTGCTCCACCTGTGAGTCATTAACACTGACGACAGAAAAAATAATGTGAATTCTGCATCTAAGGCAAGAAGTGTCGCAAGTGGCTCTGCACATCTTGCAACTCTATTGCACACTCAGCTGTATTTATAAATGTATATACTAAAAAAAAAGGAAACCATATGATGCAGCACTTCGCAAATTGCTCATTGAGTACTTTGCACACCTGCTCACTGGACTCTGATGCCTGTTGATAGTGCATTGCTAGTGCGCTGTCATCCTGGAACAGTTCACTGCACTCCAAGCACTTTAGGCTGTGCCTGCAGAGCTTTGATGCATCTTCCTCCAAGGGCATAGCAGCCACAAGGGCAGCACTGCATGGAGCTGAAATCACTGCAGGTTGTGACCCGCCACCAGTGACCTTCCCTGGGATTTGACTAGTGGCTGCTTGTGTTTGGGTGGTGGAGGTGGTGCCAGTGATGTTTGGTGGACTTGATGGGGACAATGCAGTTATCATCTGATCTGCAGGGATGGGTTTAAGGATTAGATGTGAGCACTGCATGACAACTCCTTTGTCCTTGTGGCCTCTGGCATGAGACAAGAGGCTACATTTGTTGTAGAACACTAGACTTTTGGCACAGTGGTTGCAGGTGACCTCGATCCGCACACTGCGACGTTCATAGTGCTGTGTCAGGCTCTTTTCAAGAGCAAATGAATCTCCACACTCCAGGCACTTGTAGCCACGTGAGGGTAGAGAGATACAAGCGGAGGTTGGTGGAGAGAGATTTGGAACATATACAGGGACAGGATTTATGCTACTCAGGACTTTATTGAAAGCGTCCACTACAGAACTTTGAGAGCTGGTGAACACTTGAACCCTAGAGACTTTTTTTGAGGCTCGGCCTGCGAGAATTGTCTTCTGTTTGACTTGATTTGATTGTTGATGCTGTGCTTGTTTAGAGGAGGATAGGACCTGTTGAAGATCACAGACAGCGGAGGACACAGTCTGAGGCAGCAGATTGAGGTTACTAAGATGAACTGTTTTTGGCACAAGTTTGGCATTAGCCAGACTGGAGGCAGGTACCATGACAGTCTGTTGCTGGATGGCATTAGCGGCTTTCAGAATGGCACTACTTGCACTTTGCACTGATGCAGCAGGGATGACGGTTGCTTTTACTGTGGTGTTGTTGGCTAGCTTTAGGTTGATGACTTGGGAACCAGCCGTCTTGACTGCTGAGACAGGCAGGAAAGCTGTCGCCACAGGTTTAATAGTCATTTGCTTGGTTATTTCAAGTGAAGGGCCTCCAGTGGTGGCTACCACTGTGGTTGGAAGAGAGCGCCTTGTTGGAGATGAGAAAATTGCACTGGTGGTTGCCACAATAGATGGGCTATTCTCTCCTTTTTTCTGATCCTCAGGATCAAACTCTGGGGGAATTCGGGTGACAGTACGTTTGATTTGTCCAGATGAAGTCTTTATTGTTTTAATCCTGACTTTTGGAATTACCGGGGTGGTGTCTGAGCTTGAAGCAAGGGAACCTTTGCTGCTACCCTCACTGGTGACACTAGAAGGGCTGTCTGGTTGTCTTGTTAGCAGCCTCTTTGCAAACTCCAGGGCTGACTCCTGTTCATGTAGCTTCTCTGTATCTCTGGGATTTTCATTGGCCTGAGTGGATTCTTTCTGTCTTGTGGGAGAGTCCAAAACACTAAAGTCTGTAGCACTAGCCTTCTTGGCACTTAAAGCTGCTATGGCTGCTATACAAGATGAAAGTTTTGCTGAAGACTTGGCTTTGACTTGAGACACACTGGACACATTAATAAGCCCTGATAGCTCTCCAGCCTCCTTGCGCGACTGACCTTCAGACTTGGGGACAGTTTCTTTGAGTTCCTCTTCGAGTAAAGTCGATGGAGTGTGGTCATTAGACTTGGCACTTGCCAGAGTGCGATTGTTGTTGTTCTTCTGATCAATTTTTTCATCCTTGTTTGCTCTGGGCTTAACATTGTTCATGGATACAAGGGGCTTGGAATTCTGGTCATCTCTCTTAGTTGTGGACCTAAAGTATGATTGATCTTCCTTCCTGTCCAAAGGGTCATCTACTTCAATTTTATCATCATCGTCAAACTCTTCGGCGCTGGAAATAGGGCTGAATTGATTGAAGGTAGATGGTTGATTATTAACTGGCTGTCCTTCCTCCCTCGAAGCTTTCCATCCATTCTTGGTGTAATGAGTACCTGCGTGCAGTGCAGGAACAAGGCCATTGTGAAATCCATTGCCAATGCCAACAGAATGAGGTTGGGAATGGCAGTGGAAATGCCCATCCTTCTCCGATGTTGTTCTGCCATGTTCAGTAGTATCTGTGTTTCGAATATTCTTGACAATTACACTAACGCCAACATCATGTCCTGTTGAGGGATTGTGGGCCTCGTCTTCATTAGTGGTCACTGTAACACTGGGTTGCTTGGGCTCTCCCTCATGGTCATTGTGGTGGCCGGATTCAATAGCAGCCTTAGGATCCACCATATCAGGAATGTCAAAGGCCGCCAGCAGGTCATCAAAGTCTGGCGTCTTCATATCTCCCATGGTCCTGCTCCTGTTCTGTTGAGAAGATCGCCTGTGTATGGAGATGAAATGGAAGAATAATTAGTAAGATGTATTCACAAGTTTTCTAAATTATTTCCAACGATATGGTAAGATCTCCAATATGCCTTCTCACATTTTGCATTGTAATATGTTGACAGTTAATGTTTGTATCTGATTAATGCAGTAACAGGAAGAGGAAGTGGCAAACCCTAGGTTTGATTATGGTCTAACTTTCATGTCTAATGCAAGACAGGAAGACTCATTAGCTTGCATTCATGCCAAAGTCAGAGACTAGATTAATTACACACCCAGGTTATCATAACAGTAACATATTGGGAAGAATGGACAATAAATAATTACAGTATGATGAAAAATAATTTTCTGTTCAAAGACATTCATTTTATTGGTAAAAATGTCATAAAAGTAAAAAACAATACATGGATATTACATAACAGAGGATGACCTTGCTCAAGTTCATTGAAGTAGTTTCTTGTTCATTGTCTGTGGGGAAGATGCAGCCAAATTACCATATAACATTGACTTTAATATCGCTTTCTGGTGCCTAATGTTTTATGTATGCACTAGCTGACTGAGCATAGTGCTCTTTCTTCCTACATCTTCAAATAAAACTGCAAGTCTTGCTGACATACAGCAAGCACATACATGTTTGTACGGTTATTCTTATATTATGCCTCATTTGTCCTTATATTGAATAATTTCACTGAATCGTTTTCAGATAGAAACAGCAGGATGTGGATCATCTGAAAGCTGATCCACCTGGGGGGTTGATGAGACATTTTGATGACATTATAGTAAATGCAGGTAATCAGCAAGACATTTTCCTCTGCCATTACTACATGCTCAGGATTGCTATAATTTAACAAATTAAAGGGAAAGAAAAACATAGCATACCAATGTACAAATTAAGTCCATCTTAGTATTCTTGAAAAAATGTTTGTGAAAAAAGGCAGTGACCTGCATCATGAGAGTTTTTTTTGTTTAAATGTTTTCTGAAATATAATCTGTAGTCTGTTAAATCTGACTAAAGTTATTAAAACAATACATGAGATCAACATACTTGTAATTTTGGTACTTTCAGTGGACTGGTACTTAGCTGAATTTGGGATTGAATAAGTCATGGAAACCAATCTTGAGTTAATAAAATATGAATCACATGAACATGATGACAAGTAAAAGGTTTTGATAATATGATGTTGTAAAGATCCAAAGATAATCACTTATCAAGGCACACACGTTTATTTATCAAAAACATCCAATGCTCATTAAGCATGTTTTTGTCAGTAAATCCTGCAAGCAAAATGTTTCATACAGTATCTTTAAACATAAGGACAAACTTTGCCTTCAATGGGTAATAACTCTGCGGAAACAAACCGAATATATTTTCTCAATGTGAGCAAATAAACTGTGATGGGACTGAAAGGCACTGTCTGTATATATTATGGGTGGTGGCGACAAAAGACACAGCCATGGATGGAGCTGCTCTGCTTGTACAGTGCGTGCAGTCAAACCAGATCTCAGCCAACTTAGCCTCGGCTTTGGTTTTCAAAAAGCAACGATTCTCAAATCCATCCAGATGACAAGATGGTTGTATTTTGTGAGGTAAACATAAACAAAATGACAGAGAGAGGGAGAAATGTTATGGAGGGAGAGGGCAGGCGAGAAATGCAGTGTGATAGAAAAAAAAATGGCTGCAGAGCTGTGTGAAGCTGCAGCAGAGAGAGAAAGGCCTGGTGGAGGGAAGAGCTAGTCACAGCCATGAGCAGCCTGACGTAGAGAGTAAATGAAGGTTAAAGACAGTCAAAAAAAAAAAGAATAACACACAACCCAGAACACCTCTCAACAACAGCAGTTTAATATACATGCATCATTACCACCAAACACACTGTGTGGAAAACGGCTAGAATCTCAGTAAAGTGAATGTAAAATAACAATGGTGGAAACATGCAAGTGAATCAGCCACTCCTCACCCTCTTGCCTCCGTCCCTCTCCAGCCACTAGCCAAACCTTCTTTCCTTCCTCCCTTCCATCCTGCAACAAACACAGTCACAACACTACTAACCCACAAAAGACATCCACCCCACCCTGCCTTGAAAAAAAAGAGAGGTCCTGTTTCTTTCCAACCAGGCAAAGGCCCAGGATACAGGGTCAGGTTACATCCAGGGATCTGGTAAGTAGTGGTGGTCCTGGTAAGGATCCTCCTTAGTCATTCTTTGCACCATTAGCAGCATGCAGACATACAAACAGACACATAGATCATGCTCCTGTATGGGTGTGTGAGTGTGTGTGTGTGTGTGTGTAGGCTCTAGGCTGCAGATTCACAGACTCCCAGCCAGCAACGTCCCCCTGCCCTCGTCCCATCCCAAATCTCCCTGCCCCCCTCGCTCTGAGCCGAGCTGCGCTGCACAGCACACCGACATGCAGCCAGCAGCAGGGTCTGTGCCATGGTAGCCAGTGGCTGATCTGATCTGTGAAGGGCTGCCATGGAGTAGCTTGGGCTATCTCTATCCCTCAGTGGAGCACAGAGACGGTATTGTTCCCGTCAGCCCTCCGTCTGCCTCAAACCGGTTTCAGCTGGTTCCGGTCAGCCAACATAAAGCCCTGTGCTGCAGTACGGCCTCAGAAACACACAGGCAGGAGCAGCGAGCCCACCTCCCAGGAACACTGCAACATTTCCCACCAAACTACACGCATGCTATCATTTAGATTCAGTTCAACAAGAACATTTATATTTTATGGACAGGTGGTGAATGGAGATGCCATTAAAAATAGGCCTCAAATATACAAACAGCTGCACACAAAGATGATGTTTGGGTGAGAACAGTAACTTAAGAGATGAGAACTAAAGAAACTGCAAAATATCATATGATATAACAAAACATGAGATGTAAAAGGGAAAAAAGTAAAATGATGTGCAAATTGACTAACACTCAACTTAACCCTTTGAAAAAAAGGCAAATTTAGTTAACCATGGTGGAAGTAGAACTTAATCCGGTACCTTGGCCTGTTTCTTCCCCCAGTGCTTCCACACCCAGCTCTCTCTCTGATAACTACAAACTTTTATGCAGCCCTCAGCAGCCATTACACTCAGCACTGATACAGAGACAAGAGTTTAAAAAGCTCAACACACACAGTCTGACATGGGCAAACAGAGGCTCCTCATGCACCTTCCTCCCCAGATTTTCATCAAACACATGCCACCTCGCTCACATAAGCCGCCACAGAGACACACGTAAACATAAACATGCACGTTCATGCATATATAGAGTTAAATGTGGCATACCCGTGTCAGATTTTTTTCCACTCTGAGGGATATTCAGGAAAAAACAGTCTTCCTGTAGAGGCCTCAGCACCTGCCTTTACTCAGCCCCAACCATTCCAGCCCCCATCCTCCTCCTCCTCCTCCTTCTCCTCCTCCTCCTCCTCCTCCCCTCCCCCTCTTCCCACTCTCCTTCACTGGGTCAGTCCTAGATTGTAGTCCCAGTCCAGGCCTCGCTTTCTCCTGAAGCCCCCGCCACCACCACCACCACCACCTCCACCACTATGGCCATGCATGAAGGGACGGATGGAGAAAGGGGGCAGTGTTCAGCAGGCGAATCAGGCCTTTTGTCTCTGTCTGTGCAGGGGGGTGAGGGGACTCTTCACTCTGGCTCTGGAGCAGCAGCAGCAGCTGGTGCAGAGAAGGAAGAGAGAGAGAGGGAGACGGATACAGAGGGAGGTGGGGTAGATAGAGAGGAAGAAAAGGAAATGAGCAGGAGAGGAGTATAATAAGGACCTGAATATGTACCTTATGTTCGTATTTTAGGCCTGTGCTTTGCATGATCAAGGGGTGTGAGATTGTGCGGATAAACAAGTCTCAATCCTGCACATGCTCCTTCAAGGATCAATAACATTATATATTGGTAACATACAGCATAAGTAGCCAAAGCATCTGTTTAGGCCTGACTACCTATTTGTTTGCTGTGAACGCCAATGTCAGCCAGTGCTACTCCTGCTTTTCTGCTGTTAAAGATGAAAGTGAAACTTTGATAACGATAGAGCTGCCTGTTTTTATGACATGCACAATACCCAAACACAAACATATAAAGCAGAAATAAATGTAAGAGAAGATGGTTACTTTTCAGTCCAAAAGGATGTGACATAACATATTTATCACTGGCATCATCGCCACCTTCTCATGGAGAATTGGTAACTTGTATCAATGCTAATTCACAAATGCAAACATGAGCATGATTTTCCTGATCAATTATTTGTTTTGGCATATGCAGACACAGAGTAAACACATGATAATGAGGTGATCAAAATGTCAAAAAGTCACATTACAGTATGTGTGGCAGATAAAAACAGGATTAAATCAAGTATTTCATAACCTACCTGGGAGAATGCAGAGAGAGGCTTTCAGCTGAATAGGGCTGTCTCTCTTTGGCCTGCTAGTCCTTGATACATCTGGCAGACCTATCAAAGACAGCCATAAATGCTGCAGCCTAAACTAATTAGCCCTCGTCATGGTGGATCAAGCCAGATTTATTCATAAGATAACACAGATGCATTTTATACTCTGCAAGGCAGTTGAATTATTGCATATATATATCATAAAAGGCCCTCATGGTGGTTCCTGCCTCTCTACAATGTGACAGATTCAGTGCAGGGGAGGAAGCTGAGGTTGCTGTGCTCCCCACCCCAAACAGAGACATGGTCACATGACGTCACGCTGTCTCCATTCATGTCGGTTACAAGCAGCAAAGAGGAGCTGCAGTAAGCTTACCATTTCGTTTACCAGAATTTCCTGCAACAGATGCGCATGTTAGGCCGTATTGCTTGAAAGGTTAACTGAGACCCTTTTAAGCACAGCAGAAAATGTCATTCGGAAAGTGCACAGTACTTTTTTAAAACCATAACTGTATCCCATGATTGTAGAATATCCTAATAAATGTTGATCAGTTTTAGCAGTAGTAGTGTCCAGATCTAAAATGTTAAATTTGTTTTAGCTCTACAATGAGTGCATAATCCTGATATTACCTCCACAATGTCTCATATAAACAAAGGCTACAAAACAAAGGCATCTGGCCTCAGTGGGTGTTTTTCTCAATTTTCTTCAAGCTCTGTTTAAGCCAGGGATTGCAAACCTTTTTTCATAATGACCTAAAAATAAAGCAATGCAACCGCTCATCTTAAGTGACTGCCTCCTGTACAGACAAGCACTATTTAGTTTTTACAAGAAAAAGGCGAAGTATTTGAGAAAACTCTGAAAAACACACAAATAAGCACAAATTTGCTTAATAGTGGTGTATATTTATTTATTTCTTATCCCATAAATCATCTAGTGACTCCACAGATTTATCCTAAGATTGTTTGGGTTTTAGATCCTCAGGTTGAGAGTCACTTATTTAAACCTCATTATCCTGCTGCATCACGAGTGTGTTAATCATTGCAAATGTATGTGGCGCAGCCAAACGATTATCAAATCGATACTTCATTTAAGATTCTATGGGAGATTTCATAAATAAACATGTTAAAATATGATAAATGATGCACTGGTATATTTGCATGCATAGGAGGAGACCATGAAATTAAAGGGTTAAGCCTGCCTCTGTAAAAAAATGCAATTTGGAAGTTAACTTAATTAGTCAAATGGATACAACAAGCCATTTGTTTCCGATATAGCTGCACATTCTGTGTCAAAACAACCAATTTGCTAGCAATAGAAATAGTAATTTATATTCTCTCTCACTCCTTGTCTTATGTCTAACAAGATTGAAGATTGAATTTTAAATCCCAGTGAAACTCTCGAGGTCTGTGATTGGACAGCTACAGAGTGATTTGGTCAAATCTATGACGAACAGCAAAAGACCTCACAATGGCAGTCTGTCCTTTTTTAATTGACACTTTCCCACTGAAAGGCTTTTCTGAAATGGCTTTTACTTTTCATAAAGCCTGTATTATTACATTCATGACACCACCATCAGAACACTTAATGCAGCATATGACATTTGAATAGAAAGAATAAAATGAAATAATAAAAAGAACATTATTTTCACATCTCAAATGCAATTTTTTTGGCATGAGATCACTCGTTATTTAATTTTCTGGACATTACATGTATCAAATTCACTCAAACTCATCATTGAAAAATTACAATGACTTATACTATTATTATTTAATAATGTTGATAATAAAACATAAATAAAGATGTAAAGAAGAATGCAAAACTATTGATCCTGTTTACATCTCAAGACTCTTCATTAAAAAACATAACCTGTCTTCCAAAGTTCACTCAACAGCGCCATCTGCTGTTTCTACCCCCAATAAATGAAACATGGAGTAAACTAAGGTTTTTCAGTTTGGTTGCTTTTAACACTTTTATTGGAATTGTTAGCATGTTTCCAATGTACAAAAATAGTTAAAAGAACTTTTCTAAATAAAATATGTTGTTAAACTCTTCCAGTTGACCTTTCTCAATCAAAACCTATAATTTTAGATTACACATGGAAAGTGTTGAATGACACAGTAAACCAGCACTTTTCACTGTGTGACGCTGTCAATCAGCACTTACTCAAAATATATTGCCACTTTTGGTTTAATTGTATGACTTGAAATGCATTCAGTGGTCTCTGGTGTAGGTGATCAAGTCCTGGTAATCAGACATGAGTAGCTGTTGAAAACAGCTGTAGCTGAACTAATGAAGGAGTGGGTGAATGATTGAAAAAGGCTTCTCAGTGTGCTGTAACACAAGTTCTTGCTGAAATTATGAAGTGTTTGACAAGTTTTATTCATTTATTTTTATTAACGGTTCAAGATAGAAATTCATACAAATAAGATTTCTCATTGTTGTTACATTAGGGTGTCACATTTTGAAGTTTTCAAAACATAAAAATATTTTACTGGTATGTTTATGAATTATTTCCATGTTTTATTTTAGCGGCATATTTAATAATCCTGAATTTTAGTGATTTATCAAGACATTTTCTTGGTTCGTGATCATACCAGGGATCTTGTTGTCTTGCATAAAAAACAAACAGACAAATATTTTAGATGGCATTGCTCTGTGTGTCCTTCCTGCTCCTGCCCTTTGATTCATCCTGTTTTGTTAAGGTCATCCTTAGACGAGGATATGATGCAGTACGAGCCACAGTTACTCATATTCCTGTGGGATTTGTTTGTTGAGTTTGATCTGGCAATACGCCAAGGAAACCTTCAACCTTTTCAATGCAAAATGTTAGTTACCTGTGTGGACTTCTTATCTGTCCTCATCCACTCTCTTCCTCCAGCAATATGTCCGTCAATACTGCCATGAAAGGGATCAGTCAAGTATGAGAATTTCACACAGAAACGCGCTTTGTTTCTGAGGACTGCTTGATTCACACCATTGGTTTTTCCAGAGGGATAAATAAACTGTGACAAACTGTACTGATAAGTGAAACATATGCTGTATTGTCAAATTATTGTAACTGAGTAAATGACATATGTTGTTTGAAGCAAAAATGTCCATCATAGTTTTTTCAAGGCATCTTGTTACACAATCATAGTTGATTTTTTTTTTTGGATTGACGTGTCCCTCCGTCCTGAAAACAAGGTCATGTTTAAAAAAACACGTAATGTGTCCATAAAGTCAACACATCTTAATTTGTAACACAACAGAGGTTAATGAAATAACCAAAAGAAGGCAAAATTCACAATAAAAGAGATGATGCCATAAAAGTGAATTTTGAGGTCTCAGAATAATCTGCTTTATAGGCCTCTTTAAATTGTTTTTCGGATTTATTGGCGTCTTTTCTGCATGTGTTACATTTATTAATGCATCTTTATACTTGTATTATATAATTACTTTAATTTTACATTACACATTAAAATGTTGTTACCATGTTAATGCATCAGATCATGTAATTCATTATATAACATAAGATAACTGAATACATATCGCCCTTCACCTAATCCTGATCAAACTTCAACCAAAATCTTAAATCTGACTCTTTCCAGCAATTAACATAAATGGTATTGGAAGGTGCAAACAATAGTCTTGCTGAAAATAAACCTAAAGACCAAGCCACCTCTGTAAATAACCATATATTGAGGGGAAACATGACTACATATATAGTTTAAAGTGACCCTTCAGACATATGGTTAATATTATGTTGAGTTAGAGTTTGGGTCATTCTCAAGGGCTCCTTATATCTGTTTTAAGATAACAACTTCTAGGTACATTAGCTGCCAGTAAAACACACCTGAATATCCCACAGCATTGAGCTGCATTGTGGGTAATGTAGGAACCGGATGTTGACAGAAAGAAGAAGGCATGGAGTGAAAAGGGCAAACAAAGATTTTTTCTGGTTCTTTTATTTAGATTTTCTTAAACACTCTCTCGTTAATCAAGAATTACTCAATGCTAAATCTTAAGCTAACTCATTCCTGTACAATTTCAAGGCACTCGTGCATTATGTATAGCTGAATACTCAAATTAATCTCAAAGCTATAGCGTCTGATTTTTTTTTAAATTTTTAGATTGTGATTCAACCTTTTAAAATATAATATAATAAAATATACCTATGGCTAGTCCAATGTATTGATTATCCTACCTAGTAGTAGACTGGTTACAATTAACTCAGCATGTTTCAACATTTCAGTGCCTCTGACTCACAAGTTCATTGATAAAAATGCAATAGCACGAGGCCTATATTAAAGACGCCGAATGGGGACACGCTGCATGATGGGCACTTTCACTCCTGATATTCTATTCTATTTCGCAATAATAATTAGTACTTACTTCAAGCATTTTAAAAAAAAAATTTAATAGTTTTTACTTTACTTAGAGATCTGAATAGTTATATTTTCCGCCACTGGCTATTGCCAAGTTTCCACCACGCATTTAATGAGACGAAAGCAATTACTCCTGTCCCATCCATCATCGTGAAATGACGATGACAACTCCTGCAATCACCCTGCAATCTCTGGACAAACAATGGCGAGCAATAGCCTATCTATAGCCTAATAATTACAGGCTATAGATGATAATTTGTCGTCACTTTCTCCACCGTGGTACTTTTAAAAACAGCCGCTGACGCACAGCTGTATCAGGAGGGGCAGTGAACTTTCATCAGAAGTCATTTTAGTCAAAGGCACCGGGAGTGTAACTTCAGCAAGTCCGCAGCTGGAGCGCCTCTCCCTCCTCTGAGATTTCGGTTCACAGCAATAAAACTCTTGTATGGTGGAGATTTGCCGAAGCTGAATCAGGCTGTTTAACTGCAACCGCTGGATCGAAGTAGCGCTCGTTTAGATCTGACAGTTTTTTCCTCTGGTAACATGGGCGGAGTGTGCACTTGCTGTTCATGGATTTGCAGACCTGTGTGGCCGGTTTTCATCATTCTGGCCACATTTTCTTGCATGGTGCATTGCTCAGAGAGTCCTGCAACTGTAGTTGGCAAAATGTATCCACGCGGCAACCACTGGGCAGTAGGTAATGGAAACTTTATGGTGAAATAATAGAAGATTATTAATATTCTAATTTATTATAACAAGTACTTGATTTACTGGTAAATATGCATTGTGCTTAATTTGTTTTTGCTAATTAAACACAGCCAGTTTTAATAAATATTTTAAGCATATTAAGAGCTCCTGCATGTGTAGGATAGCTTTTTGAAGAAATATTTGCTTATAAATAAAAGTTATTAAGTTGATTGAAAGTAATTTTAAAATGCAGTGATCTGCAAATGTCTGTCAACCCCTATATTTTTGGCTGTTCAAGAGTTAAACAAGTTTATTTTTTAAACTTGAGTTCGAAAGGTTTACAAAAGAAAAATTATAAACCTCAATAATAGTAGATTGAATAAAGCCGATTATGAAAAACATACTTCTAAAGATAAAAAAGTGGTTAAATATGAGACAAATATTAAATCAATTTAATTAGATTGCTTCCAAACCATCCAGGTTGCACTATAGTTGAAATGTGGATCTTATTCACAGTTTAACAGATTGTAATCCAGCATAATATTGTTTTATCCCTGAACAGATTTAGTACAGGACAGTTAATGATGCATTCTATCACGTCCAACCTTCTAGGTCATTTGATGGGAAAGAAGAGCATTGAGAGCTTGCCTGAACTGCAGGAGTCAAACAGCGACTACCTCGAACTCTCAGACACAGCTGGGGTTGCAGAGCTGGACCGGTACGAGGACCTGATGGAGACTCTGGTGCAACAAAATAACCAAAAACAATCGATGCCACAAACTGTCAAAAGGCTGCTCAGGCTTCGCAGCAGTGGCTGGCGGGAAGAGGACAGAGATAAATACCTGAGAGAGGTCGGTTTGTGGATTGAATCTTCTCCTTTAACACATTTATGTTGCCATTTTGGAAATGAGTTGCCATGGTTACTATTTCTCTATTTCTTTATTACACTGTAGATGTCAGACCTGCTCCACCTGGCTTTGCAACTGCAAGACGTGGACTCCACCTGAATGCAAGACGAATTCAGTTTCATCAAACGTTGTCCTGTAATCATATATACTCGCTGTACTTTTTTGTTGTTGTACATGCTGGAAACCCAATGAAAGGCTCTTTAATCAGTCATTTTAATATGTATTTCGTACTGCACTTTAATTTCAGGTTGACATGAAAAAGTTATGTTACATGAGCTGAGGAAACTGAATAAATTTAATGTTGTGATAACTGCATTGTGGATGTCTAATCATGCTTTGCACACCACAAGTGGCCTTTATTACACGCTAATTATTTTGTTTGATTATTATATTGCAATGCTCTTTAAAGTTTACTTCACTTGTACAGTAGCCAGTTTGTACCACCAGATGGCGCACAATATCTATCTTGTGAGCATCCAAATACAGATGACACCGGATCATTAAAAGCAGCTTTAGGCCCATTTAGTAAATTTTGATGCCTCTTTTTCTCATGAGAACAAATAGACACAAACACACCACAGTGTGTATTTAGGACAGCGGGATAGAAGATAATGAGGACTATTATTAGCCTTCATGGGTTGCAGACAATAGGAATTGCTAATTGAAACAATTAAGTTATACACATCTTTTTCCCTTAAAGCCAAAGAAAAGTTTTATCTCCTGTTCTCTTCTCTTATTTGTTACGGATGATTGGCAAACAATAGGGGTACAAGCCACTTTCACCCCATCATTATGAACATAATCCCAGGAGAGAGTGGGATAAAGTTTGCAGGAGTTAATGAGGAGGAACTAAGTGGCCTGACAAACCCATTCTGTAAAACAGAGGGAGGAAGTCTGGAAGATTAAGCTGCCTCTAAATAACACTTTCTATTCTTGTTGATGAAAGCATGATAAAGTATAGATTATAAATAGTTTATTCCAATTTTGCATTTGCTGGATGAAGAGTTGTTCTGCATGAGCTCTTGAAGTGTTTTAGCGAATGTTTTGAAATTTACTTTTGAAAAATTATTATTCTTGAGAAATCACAGCTGACTCCCCTTAAGCAAAAGCTTTGGATTTAGTGTTATAATTAAGTTTTATTGCTTTAATAATGCACCTTTCCCAACCAAAGAGCTGTGTTAATTGAATCTACCACTGGGGGGTGCTGTATTCAATATTGACTGGAATCAGTCTAGAATTTATATACACTCTGCAGCATGATTAATGATCCTGTAAAGATTTTTACACATATATTCAAATCTGCTACACATCATAAATTCAATTACCATATTTTCTTTTTGCATTGCAGTCGATTCTGATGAACACACATAACTTTTTCTTTCTGTCAGACACTTCTAACAATCTGTCATGAAAGTGTTCATTTTTAAAAGTGACAACTTGTCTGGTAGGTTGTTGGTTTTCCATATAAAGTTTATTGTAAAGAGAAAATAGTCACATTTCTTAAAATCTTTCAGATCAAAAACCAGCAGGGAGGAATGAATTAGAATGAGGAGCGCTCGATTTACAAAAGTAGAATAAATAATGACGGTTACTAAAAGACTACCAGTTTGTAATCTTGGCAACATCACGTTGGATAAGAATCAGTCTGGGCTTGACGAATGTGAAACTTTACAGAAAACATGGCCGGCTGAGAAGATAAAGGAGAAGAAAAACACCAGATCAACTGTGTTCATTAGTCTCATATTTTACAAAAAATTCACAGTTAGTGTCACAGAGTTTCAGTTTAATACCTCACTTAAAGTCCCCTTATTGAGCATTAATAAACAGTATACAAACATTTAATAAACAGGTTATAGCACATTGGCATGTAGTTGTAAGCAGCTATAGTAAAAGTTATTAAAGTGTTGAATAATCTACAGTTTCTTTTAACATCTTCTCCCTCAAATACATATTTTATATGAATAGTTTTGTTTTACAATATTGTTATTTTTGCCTTTTATATATAGTTGTTGATAAACACTTTAATAAACACCTAAATCTGCTTACAAATACTTTACATATTTTTTAAATGTTTAGACACCGTTTCAAGCATTACCCTTATAAATGAGGATGTCTCTAATCCGGGATGGTCAAATGTAGATTTCACTCTTTAAGACTTATAAAATAAAAATCCAGTCAGCATGAGTGTGAAGTCAGTTTTTTAAAAGAAGCAGCATGATGTTTTCTGGCTTTTCATGTTCATTTTTAAGTTCCAGTCAGCATCACCACGTCTTCCCAATAGACTGAATATGTTCCTTGGCCTTCATCCTCAGTGAGGCAATACTGGAGTTCCTGGGATCAGCTGAGCACTGGTACATAGGGGGCGGGGGGCACATGGAGCCCATGTGTGGCAGGTGAGGGTTGTGTCCAAGGGCCGAGGAGTTGAGGAAGGACGTCGGCAAGGAAGATGGAATAGAAGGGGGAGGAGAAGGGGTGTAGGTGCCCGGGAGGCCCTGCGAACCGGTGATGAAGCCAGGCAGGGACTGCAGGGAGGTGGAGGTGGTGATTGGGGTGGAGAGCCAAGGGTCAAGCTGCAGACCGGAGCCCAGGGAGCTGGTGGGGGAGCGGCTGAAGGAGAGCAAGGAGGAGGAGGAGGTGTCCTGGAGTTTGATGGAACTCACCTCCAGCTTCTCCTGCCTCCGCCACTTAGCCCGTCGGTTTTGGAACCACACCTTAGAAGAAGGAGGAGAATTTTAATTTTTGATTGAATTTAAGTTGAAGTGATACAACTTTATTTTTTCATCCCTGCAAAAGCAACTGTGTGCAGCAGCTCAACATCCAACACATGCAAAAAGTATGAGATAAAGCTTTAAAGCCAAGAAAAATCAAAGGCTTTGAGCCTCAAAATTGCCTTTTTTTTTGTATTATGTAAAATACAATGTGAGAAAAAAAGTTAAAGATAAAAGCATGAAATGTAAGAAAGACCTCAGCTATTGAACTACTTTGCACTTTGCATTACATTAAATTGCTACAATAATTAGTTTAAAATTGTTG